>JAPMOR010047008.1:491081-625000 GCA_026543865.1 Argiope aurantia | reverse complement strand
ATATATATATATATATATATATATATATATATATATATATATATAAAAATAGAGAGAGAGAGAGAAAGAGAGAAAGAAAAAAATTACTCTGTCGATAAGAGAAATATGATACTGGTAATTTAATGAAATGTTGACTGGGCTTCGACTTCAGACAGAATAGAGTATTTCAGAAAGAAGAGAGGGAATATATAAAATGAAGAAATAATAAGAATGTAATAAACGCAACAGAGTTAAGCCAGGGGATTTCCTTTTTATCCCTTATTTTGAAGACGGTGAAGTGACGAAACGGAATCGTATCTGGTAAACTTTGACTCTTACATAGCTCTCAATTTATTAAAATGGACCCTACTGATATCACGCAATTCTTCATATACCACCAAATGGTCAGAGTGAAGATATAATATTATGCTTTTTTAAAAAGTTAGCATTAAACGTACTCACAAAGAAATGAAGACTACAGATTATTATTCTAGTGCATAAACAAACGTATTGATAAGAAAATAATAATTTCCTTATTTATTTTTGAATTTCCTAAAAGAATTCATAAAATTTCAAAGCATTATATATATTGAGGATATTACACTATTGATTATGGGATAGTGAACAATCTTTCTTTTTTTTTTAATTTATCGTATTTGTATCAGTAATTCCCTAATCGCAAAACTCAAAACCAGGTTCTAAAAATGAATTAGATGTTTAAATTTTGAGAATATAAGATTTGTAAAACGTTGATCAATATCAAAAGAGGGAAAATTAGTATAAAAATCAAACCACACAACAATAACAATCGTCGCTGCAAAAATTTGCAGAAAGATTTAATTAAAACGCAAATTCGAGGAATAAAAGCAATAAACATACAATTTTACTAATGCAATTTATAAACATTCTCTAACCCGCTGTAATCACACTTGCAAATAAACACGCTCGAGACATCAAAAGCGTGCCGCACATACATCAAAATGTAATTCATGAGACATTTAGAAACAAGGATGAAAAAAATAAGCATTATAAGGCGAATCATGCTGCTGATTATCTAATTTCAGAAAACAGCCTTTTCAACGCTCGCCATCTAAAAGCATCATCAGCGTAAAATTTCCCACTTTTTTTCCTTCTGTTTTTGAAAAATGCCGCTTAAATACTTCGTTTCCATTATATTCATTAAAAGCATATTACACAAGAATGCATGACACACAGTGAAGTAAAATCTCTACGCTTTTACATTTTAACAGAGTTTTCGGGCAAAATTTAATTAACTTTTTTTTTATTATTTTTTCCGCATTATTTATTCCCGGTAGCGTAATCCGTTCTGTTGTATAGTTAGAAAGGGCGATTAAAAATTTTTACCAGAAGTAAACCATGCAGCACAGTGTTTATTTTTTGGAGAAGAAAACTTATCATTATTTTTACTGTTGTTGCATTTTTAATTTCATTTTCGGGGAGTTTCTCTTACACGCTACGCTAAACTCGACTTTGAACGGAAAACTGGTGTATCTTCAAATCGTGACTCATTGCTTGATGTCGCAAAGCACACATTTGGATTTCAAAGATATCAGCTTTTTTCATTTTTGCTTATTAAAAAATGCTGCTTCGAAACGCCTAGTTTCACTATTTATTCAATTGACTAAACATACAAACGAAATTATTTTAAAATATTTGCTTTTAAATAGTAAAATGAGAAAAATTGTTTACTCAGTTTGCCTACATCAAACGGCAAGTTGACTTTGATTGGAATAAATCATTAAAATTATCAAATATTTTTACAAATATTTCATATTTTTTTCTCTGCGTATGAAGTTTTTAAAATGAAATAACATTAAAAGACTTTGTAAAATCACAATTTTTAAAAAAGACTGAAAATTACTTTTAATTCATAAAATCTAAAATCACAAACTAATCATGAATTCTTTGTTTTTCATTCTATATCATACGTAAATATATTATATAAATATAAATTTTGGTGTCAAATAGACGAGTTATTTTTAAATATCACTCGAGAAAATGTGAAATGTTTTTTTTTTCTAATACACAAATTTTTATTTTTGCTTCTTGTAATATGAAATAAAACAATTATTCGCAGTATACATGAAAATAAAAATAATAAAATCTGCTCTTTTTGAAATCGCTTTCTTTGTAAATAAAACAAAAACATTATTAGAATATCGAAATGAAAGTTATATTCCAATATGAATGAGCCAGCTTGTTGAATCGAATTTATGAATTCAAAAAAGTTATTTTATGTACTAAATTTGTATTAAAATTTGAATAAAAAATAACATTCATATTTGTAATTTAGAAATATAAAAATAATTTATTTATGTGATCTCGCTTATAGATATAAATGAAACAGAACATAAAAAAAAATTATTGTTTTGTAACATTTCAGTTATTTAGTTTAAAAAGTAAAATTCAGCTGTCATAAACGAAAACTAGAGTTAACAGTAATTTTTAAAAAACATATCAAACAAAACAGTAAATATACATTAAAATGAGAAACACTACTTGTTAATAAAACAAAATAATAATAAATTTATGGATACTAATAATTTTTAGAAGTTACTAAGATAAAAAAAAAAAAAATTAAACTTGCCAAAATCCATTATTTTAAAATAAAATTTCTTTTAACGATGTTTTAGATATTTTTTTGTAAGATTTTAAAAATGTTGTTGCCGAGACATAACATCTCGAATGAAATTGTAAGAAATGGATATAAATTATATTTTTTTAAAAAAATATCTGATTTTAAAAACAAATAATAAATCTTTAATTCAAGAAAGAATGATGAACTGGCATCTATATCTGTAAATTCGTCAGAAATTTAAATGCAAATAATACTCATAAAAAATAAATGTTAGAATTACAGTTTGATTTTCATTGAAAGACTAAATAAAACTTTAAAAAATTCCTTTAATTCTTTTTAATAGTAATTATCATCCTTTATAGTGAAGGAATTTGGGAAAATGCTGGTAACTTACAAAAAGTAAAATCTATTATGTCAAATTACCCATGTTCATTTAATGTAATAAAGTAAATAGGTAAATTTCAACAAGCGTGGCTCGCTATAATAAGGTTTTGTTCTAAAATGCCTTCCTAATTGTAAAAGTTTCAGAATAACACGGAATGAAATCATAAAATTTAAGAAGCAGAAAACATCCCAATTACAAGCAAATAAATCCTTTAAAAGCTTAAAATTATGCTAATTATAACGCTGCTCAAAATCCTAAATGATGTTTTTTTATGCTGCTTTTTAAATAAGAGAAATATTATCGTAAATTGTAATTTTGGAGGAAAAGGTATCGATGATTTTATAGTGCAAACAAAATTTATAGAAGAAAGAATTAATGAATGAATTTATCAAAAAAGACAACTATTTTATTTAATAGTTCAAGGAATGATAGAGCAGATAAAAACTTATTGAATATTTAATTGGAGAATATGAAAAGAAAGATGTACACCTAAATAAACAATAACAGCTTTATTTCAAAAAGATTTATTAATCGAAAGAAGCAAAAATGCATTATAAAAAAACTAGCAAGTATTTAGCACCATGTTATCAAAATCAAAGAATATTTTTTTTACTTAATACTAAGAAATTTGAATAAATGGATTTTATGCAAAAAAAAAATCAAAGGCAAAGTATTGATAATTAATTGTGATAGCAGAATAAAAAATAAAAAAAGATGAAGGCGTCAAATAAACGATCTCCTCAGTTAATGATAACCGAGGACAAAAATATGTATAACTTCAAGCCTAATAATACGTAATACTTCTAGTCAACATTGCTTGCATTATTTGTATATTTCATGAAAGATGTCTATCTAAAATACAGTAGTTATACATCGATATTTTCTTTCAATTTTTTGCTACCTAAACTGTGTTTACCTGCTGATGCAAGAAAATATACGTCAAAAAATTCGATCTCCTTATTTTGATGAATTCCCATTTTTAGTTCTGACTGAGAAAGATAAACCCCTTTTCAGATAATGCTTCTCTGTCAACAAACATGGTAACTCGAAAATGGGAATTGGACGAATGAAACGCGATATGTAATCTTAATACAAAAATATATATACAATTTTATATGAAACCCACGGAGAAAAGTCTGTTCGCTCTCGTGCATATCAGCTGAAAAATCAAAAATTAGTTTGAATAATGAAATTCTACATGAAATTTTAATAACAATGTTATAATCCATATTAAAACAATATAACCCCAAAATCAAAACCTACATTAGTAAACTCAAACCATAAACATGTTCACTCTATATGTCTTCTACTAATGTGTATGCCAATCAGATCACTCAAAACTCGCTACATAGATTGGATTTGGCATGAGATCTTGCACCAAATATGGATCCATTCAGTGAGAGAAGAGATCGAAAATGAATGCTCGATTCGCTTCATCGCATGACGAAGCAAACACAAATCGTGGCATTTTACAGAATTAGACAGACAAAAGAACCCTATCGGTAGATTAGATGTAATGATTCTCCATTTCTGATTCTAGTCATTTGTACAGCACTACAACTTTTGGGAATCCAGTGTTGTAAATATGAATCAAACCAAATATTTGTAAAATGGTAAATATAAAAAATATAAATATAAAAGCATTTATGATTCACAGAAAATAAATTTCAAAACCTAGAAGGGAAATGGAAAGGGCATTTAACACTAACGCTGAAATCTGTTTATTCTTCCAGTAAACTTACTTATCCTTTCACGAAGAAATCCCCATTCATTCGAATCCAAAATTTTCAAAACAATGTTACCCAAAAATGCTTGTTTAAATGTTCTTCGCGAGAACGGACAATTACTTCGAACTCTTCGAGCGTTCTAATTTGTCAAAGGCCTCTCTCTCTCTCAGACTTGCACCGTTTTCTCCCCAGACGGTCCCGTGAAAAATTTTACTGCAATGAGAAACTAAGTTGAAGGAGAAGACTTCACTACTAGCAAGAAATTAATCATGCAAGATTAAGTTCCCAGATAAGGATGGGGCAATGGAGCTAGGAGGGATGGATTTTTTTCCCCCGCCGATTTTGAGTAATTCAAGCCGTTGGAGCGTAGCATATTTTCGAGACGTTTCAATGAACCAGTTTTTATTTTTCGCGAAATGCGACTATCCCAACGCTTCCTTGTTGTAAAACAGTCCGGAGGAGGTTTTGCATCTTAGAATGAAACCGAAGAACTGTTGAAGAGGACACCGAAGCGATCCGATTGTGTCTAGAGTCGAGGCCAAGACTTGACGTTTATTAGGGAATAAAGTTTTTAAAAGGGTTATAAATCTGTTATATGTACGATTGAAACGGCACTAAAATGTGTTTTTATTTATGGTTTTCAGTTATTCCAGTTTGAGTATTTTGATTTTGGGATTTGTGAAAGCATCGGCTATCCCCCCCCCCATTTCGACAGAATTTCATATTTTGAATAAAATAATATATTTTTGTTTCCAGTCGGATTATTTTCCCAAGAAGAAACCAAGAGAATATTACTAGAAAAATTTTGTGTATAGGTTATTCTAACTTTAGAGTATGAAACTAATAGAAAGTAGAAAATAAAAAAGAATTAAAAATTATTAATTGAGGATAATTAATTCAACAGATGGAAAATGTAAAGAGAGAATTTTTAAAAGTTGCCGAGAAACTTTTTTAAAATTTGTTAATGAGCGTTATCAATATAAACATCAATTCATTGTAAACCTGAAATTTCCTAGATAGGTTGATTTGGTTCAATTTATTGAGGTTAGTTATATGCTATTGTGTGTTTCTCTTAAAAAAAAACTTTAAGAAGATAATTTATGAAGCACATTTCCTAATCTTGATACAATGAACAGACAAATTTCGTGGGCACCAAATCCGTGGTTGATTGGAAAGGAGATCCAATCCATCCATTTGTTTATTAAACTATGACTCTAACACCGGATGTAATAAATACAGTTGAATGTGGTTGAGATTAAACCCTGCTTTTCATTAGAAAATGTATCCATTTGTTAAAAAATTAACTTCTTCTTTTACTTTGTCTATACAAATTATACTTTTCAAACTTTTTAATAGCATTCCACCAAATGGTTGCAATTTTCTCAAGCTGGCAAACTCAATGGTCAAATGAAAGAGAATAAACAACATGCAATAAAATTAGTTATAGAGCAATGGCCTTCTTTAAGAAATCGACATTATTTTAACAAGACTGCGTATTGGTCAAACTAGACAAACTTACTGGTATCTAATAATGGATAACCAGGCTCAAGTATGTCCTCATTATGATAATCTGTCCATTTTTAAATACTCAACTACTTTCAATATCTTCTATTGCTGTTTTTGACATTGGTGGTAAAACTGAATATAATCAATTTTTTCCCTCTATAAAATCCATTGGATTTTACACCTTAATTTAAATACATCTTTGCACTTTTGCTATGCCTTTTTCGATATTCAGAGAGGTTTTCTTTTTTTAAATCCCATATTTTTACTGCTTCTAAATACTGGCACCGTTGATTTTTAAACAAATGCATGCTTAAGTCCGGCATACTGACCAAAAAATGTCTTTTGTGCCAATAAACAATAAGCAAATCAAACCAAATTACACTAAATCATTCATTGACATGCTTAGATATAATAAGCAAAATAAAATTAGTCAGAAGTCTTTTTGTGTCTAAATAGTCTATAGTTGCTCTAATACATACAATGTTGTATGTATTTTCTGAAGAATTAACGCTAAGCTAAAAATATCTAGCTAATCAGATATAACTTCTATGTTAAGAAATTAATGAAAATTAATTCATGATATAACAAAAAGGGCGTTCATTTGCTTGTAGTAAGTGAACGAGAACAGACAATAATTTACATTCTTCATAAATGAAACAGTGAACAAGAACTCTCTCTTTAATTGCGCTGATACTTTCATAGCAATTCTGCATCTCAGAATTATATGTATCCTCCTTTTTTTTTTTTTTTTTTTTTTTGCAAACATAAAAAGAACTTTCAATGCCTCATATAGTGGAAATTCGTTAGTTATTCGTCATGTAGAGAAAATTATAAATTATCTCAAAATGTTAACTAACAGTGGTTTATTTCAGATGTATGTTAAAGATGGGCTACTTTCTACTTTCTGACCAAGTTTTATAACGATGTACTCAAATTTGGAAAACATTTAACTTGAGAACAGGACTAATACCATTTTCAAAATATGTAAGAATTTTATATAAAAAAAAGAAAAGGGACTAATTTTGTCCAATTAAGCAAAACTACTGACGAATGTATGTGTTTTTAAGAGGGACTTCAAAAAAGTTTACAGCAAAATGATTTTTTTAAACTAAACAATTTATGTATGGGAATTAAATTTATTTACTGCAGATTATTTTATTTTTAGTTGCTTCTTTTTATGAAATATTAAAGTTAAAAAGAAAAATAGTAATAACTCCTGAGTAAATAATAATAAAAAAATCAAGGCATAACCAAATATACTACTGAAATTTTTTGCCCTGTCCAACGCATTTTCAAGAAACAACACTACACAGAAAAATCGTTCATAATGAACTCCATTAAAAACACAAAGCGAAAAGAATTAATTCGGATTAATTAGTTCCGTTTAATTATTATTCCTTCTTCCCATTTGAAAAATAGCGGAAGAAAGAAGAACAATTAGGGAATACGGAGATTTATTGTTTTCTATGCATCGAAGTTCAATTACCGATCTTTGTAATCCTCAGATAACTGCCTTTAATTAGCAATGATGAAGATGCAATTTGGACTGAAAACAAACAATCTTCTGCAAGTGTAAATGACATCATTAAGTTCAATTTACAATAAAACTTCCCGATTATCTCCCCCGAATCCTTACTCACTTGTTTTACAGAAGATTAAACAATATTTTTAAAAAAGTAAATAATCTGGATGATAAAAAGGAAGCAAAATACGAAATTATTTGAGTCTCAAATCTTAATCAAAACTCTATAAGCAACAAACGCCGACTAGATTTTCATCTGAAATCGAAGCTAGTCTGAATCGCAGTCTCAATGAAGTTAAGTAATTGCAAAAATCAATATTAACTAAGTTTAAAGTACACACCAATTTTAATTTTATTAATTAGTTATTCATTAGACGTAGTTTGTAACATCTTACAAACGCTAGCGAAATTTTCAAGGATTCGACAAGCCTGCTGTAGTTCTTGAGCGTCCCCTCCCCCCCCCCCCCCCCTCCAATGCCACCCCTGTTGGCAGAGGGAAAAAATTTAGACGATTAATCTTCAAGATAAGAGAAGCATCGCTTTAAGTAATTAAAATCTGGATCGGGTTTCTTCGCAACACTTACTTTTGCAGTTCACGTACGGTGTGAATTTTTTTTTTAATTATTTTAATTTTAAAGCCTTTTAATGGAATTTCGGAGATAAGATAAACGTGGAAGACGCTTCTCAGTGAGATTCGTGGACAGGTGTTGAATAATTGAGATTTAAAATTCTACAGAATTCTATCAAGTTAAAAGCGTGAAGTATCTCTAAATATTTAAAAATGCGACATTTTTGCAAATCTAGACGCAACACTTAAACTAATTCTCGCAAACTAAAAATAAATCCAAAAGTAATATCTTAACAAAACATGAAATAAAAAGATACTGCATCATTTTTAATTCTTAACGACAAATTAAATTTCTCAAGATGACTTTTAAATTTTTGAAAGCAGAGCAATAAAAGAAGTATCAAGTAAGCATAGCAATTCAGAATTTGTAAGTCCATACTAACATCATAAAATACGTAAAAAATTTATTTTTACGTTTATTCCCAAACGTTACGTTTCGGTTTATTTCAAACAAACGATTTATAAGCTTACATTGAAAAGTAATATGCAATTTCAGTAAAAATTTCATTGTGAAAAATTAATCTGCATTTTTTGTGATAATTTATTGCTTTCTTTAAGCCCCAGAGTTTTTAATGAATTTATAATATTAAAGCACAACGCATTATTTTCATAAATTTATAATTTACAGTAAATTCTTAAATATATAGTTTCGATAATGTCATGATATGAAGTTAGTTCCATCGAAGTGATAAAATTTGCCAATGAATAAAAATATTTTGATTATGATTTCACAAACCCAAGCAATACATAAAAAATTTCGGGTACAAAAAACTTTATTTAGAAGTATGAAGTCATTATCTTAGGATATATGCTGTCATTTTGAAATCAATTGTTAGTTTTGCAAAGAAAATCGGAGAGAGCATTCCGCTCAATGCTCTCGTACAGTTGTACATTATTGCGTCATATTAAGTTCCGTCTTATTAAGGTCATATATAAGATTTCATGGATATATGCTTTTGAAGAATATATATATATTTGATACCAACCTAATTTTGGTATAATAATCACATACTAAAATTCATGAATCTAGCTTGATGCACGCTTTCGTAATCGCTGTCGTATGCCTGCATATACACACAGGCAGTTCCCTTATTCACAGATTCAGTCCAAAATTAAAAAAACTAATTGTAAATGACACCTAACTAGCTTTCGGTGTATTTTGTGTCATCATATTCACATTGTTAAATGGAGCGATAGTTTTCCATAGACGAATTTTGACTGGACATTTAAAAGAAATTCATAATTTTGACAGAAGGAATCTTCCAAATTTCATTTACATTTTTGAGTTATCAAGCAGATAAATACAAATCCACAAATGTTTTTTTTTCAGAGTAAAACAAACCTGAAATGTGTATTTTAGTCAATTTTAAACAATTTGATAGTCAACTTTTCTTTTTTTCATTTCGTCTGCATTGAGTAAAAATAATCAGAAACGCCTGATCTTCTACTGTTTAACTTGAAGTCATCTGTGTGAAACAAACTTTTCTTTTGTCAATCAAAACATCAATCACCGCAATTTACATTTATCTGCCAAAAACTGCAATTTGCATTCACCTCCGATTATTTGCCGTGATTTATTGCGCGCTACTTATTCATCACGTTTGCATTAGAATGTCGGAAGGCAATCATTTACATTTCAGACCATCAAATCTTGGATAATAATGATCAACATCATCGATCAAGATCTCTTGGGAAGACCGAATTGGGAGTTATAATGGCTCAAACGCGGAAGCTATGTTGAAACAGACGTATCCTGCACTCAATATATTAAACTAAAAATCAGGGGCAAGATTTATTTTTATTAATAACTTCTAGAGATATTTATGTTCTGTAGTTCTCGGCTACTAACGCGCTGGAAACAGCAACTCTGCAATTGGGAATCTATGGAAATTGCAGCCATTTGAAGTATTCAAACGACTTTCTAACACAATAAGAAATATAAATACTTCTTAATAAGCACCTTCATCCACCATCCATGATAACCGTTAAATGCGCTCTAAGAATAAATGATTTCATAAGCAATGCCTATTTATTTTTTTATAATTTTATGATTAGTGGGATCCAATATTTCTGGGGGGGAGGGAGGATTTTAACGTTATTTCAGATATTATTAAGGAAGATTGCAATTCGATTAAAAATGTTAGATGTCACTTTTAAACATCTCAAAATATTATCATACTTTCAATAATCAACTAATACTGGAAGTTTAATCATTAGCATCATCAAACGTTAGCATTTGTTTTTATTACTAAGTATATAAAAAGAACAAAGCGGTTTTGTTCGTCTGTGCTGGAAAAAAATATGAAATGCTAACATATAGAATTGAAAAAAAAAACCCGCATAATAATAATAATAATTTTGTATTAACAAAAAAATCCCAATTTTTTGCGGTTGTCAAATTCAGAATGCTGCTAAACAACTTTATTTACAAATTTTAAAAAAGTGCATAAACACAAAAAAATGGCAATTTTTTTTTATATAAAAAAGTATATGACTTGTAAATGCAGCAATTATATATTAAGTCATAACTGTATTTATAAGTTCTTTACAGATCATAAAAATTGTTCAAAAACATTTTCATGGTCATTTCGTTTAGTTACTGTATCACCTAATTTATTCAATCAATATTTTCCAAAGCCTATAAAAAAAGACAATCGCCTATAAAACTGAACTAATTACATACTAATATTTCATATTAATTGGTTAATTAAAAAATCCACTTTCTTTCAATAAAGCATCTATGTCTGATAAGCAAGACATTCTTAACATATCGCAATATATTAGAAAACACTTTTTTTTTTTCCTTCAATATCTGTGATTAGTAGATAGAGACAAAAAATAAAAGCATATTCTTCTGACTAACCCCACGTGACTTAGTATATGCACGCAAATCAATGAGAAGAGGGTTTATCATAGTTTGCGAACTGCGGCAGTTCATGTGAATCAAAGCGATTTCCAACACCAAAGATGGAAGTCTCAGTACATAGAGATAAGTCATCTTCCTAAAGGAATCGCTGAATAAATTCGCTTGCATTAGCATTTCATTCGAGAAAGATCTCCATATGTAGTCGGATAGCAGAAAGTAAATTTTCACCTAAAGATAAAGAATATCAAACGCTATTCGGAGCGCAGAACAGCTTATCAGTTTTTGTGCAATGTTTGTAGGGAATTCAGTTAGAATCCTAAGTTAAAAATCCATGCTGCTCTTCTTTTGATTCAAATTCTTCAGCCACAGATAATCTAATGGCCATACTTGGCGTAAAAATACCCTAAAATACGTTTCCATTTATTTTCAGTGATTAATATAAAGGATTAAATCTGCTCGTTTATCATTTTTAAGTGAAAATAAACGTACTAGACTTGATTCGGGTGACGTCTTCTTTTGTATAAGAAATCGGATTCTTAACTGAAATTGAACGCAGTAAATCAAACAGTGCATACACTGAATTTTTCATAAATATATTTTTGCAAAGAATCACAATATCTTTTTTCAACTAGCTGGAATTTTCTCCAAAATTCCTCGCGTACTCTACAATAAACGTGAGTTTGTGTTTTAGATGACAACAAAACAACAAATATTGTCTGTCACATAATCACATTCCAAATTTGATATATTTAAGTCACTGCGTTTTTGAGTTATCGCGTTTACATGCTTCTGAAAGTGCCGACCAACAAACGCTCTCCCCCCCCCCCCTATTGGATGTGGATCTAATTTTGATGCATGTCTACACTATAGATGTTAAACCTGTGTACCGAATTCTATCTATCTAGCTCTCTTCGTTTTGAAGAGTTATCTCATATTTTAACAACCAGAAACACAGATTTCGTCTGTATAGATTTTGCTTAATATTTATAGAGATTTACATATTTGGTGTAAAGGTCGCATGCCAAATTTCATCAGTCTAGCTTTTAGAACTATCTTTGTAATAGAAAGATAGACATTTTCCAAAATATATGTATTTCGAAATCAGGGAGATCAGAAACGTGGAGATTCGTCAAAATCTCGAGATCGAATAGTTTGAGGAATGCAATACTTTGTATATGAGAAAGTACACCTATAGTTCAATAAATGCGCATGAAACTGAAACTTAAATGACTTCGCAACTTAATGACAAGATCTTTAGATGTCAGTCCAAAGGTTTTAACACTTCAAATGCATTCAAGAATATACAGTATTTAACATTTCCATTCAACTTACGTGTCTTTGATGACATTGAAGGAATTCGGAGAAGTACAGTCGACGCTCCAATCCAAATTTCCGTGCTCGTTGCATATGCTAATGCTAAAGCGGCCATAATTAGCTCTTAGCAGATGAATCATGTGACCTGGCTCGCAGGAGATCCGCAGCTGCCGGCCTTCGCAAGCGTACGCCGTGCGGTACTTGCTCTCTTCTGAAAAAGGAAGAAGAAAAAAATATTGAATTTCATTTATTTCAAAAATAAAAAACAATTATTACATTATTTTAATGAAATAAACAGTTTTTTAATCAAAGATATACATATCAAAATAAAATTGTGAAAGCATGAGGTGCTGGCATAAATGCTCTAAGTAACCCATCAATGTATTTTAATTAATTTTTCAGTGCCTTCTTTCTCACTATATTTATAGTGACTTAAAATAATTTAAAGTATAGATTTCATCTCCGAGCACTTTTATTATCTTTTATTAATATCTTCATATTACATATGCTATCTTTCATTGGAATCAAAATTTAATCCTAATCAATCGATTAACTAACAATTAAATTTTAAACATATAATAATAATGAGCTGTGATAGGAAACCCCAACTATACAAAATTTCAAAATTCAAGTACTTCGAGAAATAATTAAAAAATTATTACAAAATGACTTTTTTGATATTTTTATGAAAGAAAAGCAATATAACGGCATACATACAAAATACATAGAAAAAAATTTGTAATTAACTATAAATGCAAGTATAAATCATTAAAAATATAATTATTATTAGTATTAGATTATATTAATTGATGCCTTCTTAAACTCGATTCTTATTCTATCGCTTAAAATATCCTAAGGTTAACAAATTCAAAACAATATTTCTTACTACAATTTGCTTTTACCTTGTGAAAAAATATATTCAAAAATTCATATGATTCGAATCCTTTTTAATTTTTAATTAATCATTAAAAATTGGCAAATATTTAATAGATCTATTTTTACCGTATTAAACAGAGAAAATTTTTATGCAAATATGCAAATGGAATCGTTAACTCCCCCCACCACCACCAGTTCTCAAAAGGGAAAGCAGATGAGAAAATATTAAAAGGCACCGAAATAACTTTTTCAGGAAAACTTAATGAATATCATAAATCAATGTGCAAACCAATAAAAAGAAATTAAGAATAAAAATATAACGAAGATGATGGGCACTATAAAGAAAACTATCGCTATCGATGCTTTTTTTCATAATGCCCATAGCATTAATATTAATAGTACTTGAAATATCACACCATAAACATTCATCACACATTTTCTCTGATATTGAGTTTTCCCCATCCCCCAGTTGTGAAAAATTTAATCATTTTTTTTTCAGGACAACTTAAAAACTTATGACACTAACTGTCAAACTCTTACAAATTAAAACATCTCATAATATGACGTTACGGCAATTATTAAACCTAGCTAATCCGTTAAGAAGCTTATCTTTTAAAATAATCATACTATATGAGATGATACCGGAAGCTCAAGCATTATTGACATACACTCAAGCGTTATTGACATACATAAGTTTACGGATAATCCCAACCTTAATCTGACGCCCATGGGATTTTAATCAAATGTAGACAGATCTGCTAAAGGATTGCGAAGGTTTAGGAACTTACACTTACGAAGTAAGCAAGATAATGTAAAGTTAGACAATTTCTTCCATTATTAGAATATGTGCCCGTCTCGATGGGCTATTATCCCGTTAACAATATTTCAGATCTGATTGTCATAGATTGACTAAAGATGATTGCAATAAAGAATTTCATGCACATTGGCAGAAAACAAAAAAATATTCGCTAAAACTAAAAAGTAAATTTTTTTATATTTAAAAAATAAAAAAGTATTTATAGTACAATTTAAAACTAAAAATACAGTAACCTAAAAAGCTTTGTTTCCTTGCAGTTGGATCTTTTTGATCAATAATGTTCAGAACATGCAAATCAAAACAAATCATTAAAATGGGTCTGAAAAGAGTAGTGATCGAATAATAGAAAAAATATGCAAAACAAAATTTTTAAAAATAAAAATAAAAATTACTCAAAAAAATTATTAGCAATAACCACCAGTTAAAGTGAGAATATTATGAATCAGCATAACTAAGAAATAATAAAAATTACAGATAAAAATTGAATAAACATAAAACAATAAAAATTACCGCAACTGAATGACTTTTTCTGAAATCCAACATAAAAAAAAAGAAATATTAATAAAATGTCGCGTTGAGATTTATTCGTGTACCGAAAAATAGTCTATTTAAACATTAATAAAAGTGTCTTAGTGGCTAGAAGCCAAGATAAAAGTTGGGATTTGCACAGCAGATGATGATGGAAACCAAAGGGCGGGAATATTTTTCGCTGCAATAGCGTTACAGACGGCGCTGTACTTTTTCTATTATATATTGCATATCTTATATTATTTTCCTGCATTCATTTACAATTAAAATGCTTTAGATGTCGAAAAATATTAAATAATCCTTTATAAAGCATATCTTCTTTTATTGCCCTATCCGGAATACAGACATTTTACACTTACGAGGTGAATAAATTCGTTCATTCGAATAAACCGCTTTGCTTTTTTTTTTTTCTGATCTAATAAAATAAAATGCTGTTTCACTTATTCACTATAAAACAAATAGAATTCTTGAAGTGTTTTGTAGATTATGTATGGTTTTAAACCGAATCATAGATTTTTTTAATAATCAAACTACAGCTTATAATTTTCAGAAGTGATAATTCGATACCCATATGATACAAGAGTATTATTAATATCATTCTAAAGTGTGTTTTCAATAACAGAATAACAATTTATCAATTCGCAAAATAACATAAAAAAAGCGATTCATTTGTCGATTCAATTGTCACAAATAACTACTAACAATTCAGATCAGAATTACAGAATGAAGTTAAGTCATTTGATTTCATGATAGAAGCACATACGCAATTCATTTAACTGAGCCATATCTTACGCAGTGCCGTGATATCATTTCTTCCCCGCCACCAAAATGAGCCGTGGATTCCAAAAATAAATTCGAGCAGAGCACTTGATATACATCACATGAGCATGAATTGACTTCATCACAAGAGAACTAACCTTAGCATTTAAAGTCTTGATCCTCCACAAAAATCTCTTGTATGCAACCGATTTAATTTACAGGTTGAACATTCACTTCATTGAAGTCATTAGCTACGCATTACCTTTCTCAACGAAATTTCCCAAAATACATTCCACAAAACTAGTTAAAATTTAATCAACATACGCTTGGCATGGCTTTTAACAAGCCCAAATGACCCAAATACCTCGACAATAATTCTCAAGCGTACCCTTTATCCTACCACAGCCCAGAAATTCGCATGTCAATTATAGTCATCTATCTTTCTCACCCCCTTCTTTCTGCTATACGGATAAGGAAAAAAGGGGATGAAATGCAGAGAGTTATCCTGACAGACGTAGGAAAAAACATAACGAGACTCGTAAAACATAGGATGGGAGAAGGGGTCCTAAAGCCAGGCAGCACAGAGTTACGTAATTATAGGGCCGTGAGTATGGGACCCAGGGGATAATGAAGCAATGCAGGGGGTTGCATTTCTTTCAGGAGGGGGAAGCGAGCTGTAATGGACTACGAGAGGCACACCACTGACAGATGGCACGCACGCAATTTCTGAAGAGATCGTCTTGGGGGTCAAACCCTCATTGCAATATGGAGTGGCATCCTTATATAGGAGAAAAAGCATTAAAGGGACTCTCTTGTAGTTGATTTTCTTGTATGGTTAGGTTATAAGAAATGAAAATAAGTTTAAAGGGTATGTTGTTTCCACTCGAGGCTTAGTTCGTTATTCTGCCAATAGATGGCAGCATGGTTAGAATTCTATTGTTGAACATGTATATTTAACTGTAAAAAAAAAAATGGATCACGTGTTTATTTTACAGTGAAGTACTTAATGCTATTTGACAGAGTAGATGGCGCTATTTATCTCATTTGAAAACTTTTTTATTAAAATTTGAAATTGTAAAAACTGATTATTAAAACAAATAGAACCATGATCTCAAAGCGATAAAAAGGTTTTAATTTATTTTTTTAAACAAATTATGATAAATCAAAATGCAAAAAAAAGAAAAAAAGAAAAAGAAATTCTGACCTTAAAAATTCAGAAATTAAAATAATATAATTCTCATTGATTTTGATTTAAATGAAATTAATATACTATAATGAATTACATTAATTATTATTTTTATACACTTCGCTTAAGACATTAAATCCTGTATACATGGAATGAATATGTTCTAATTCTCATTAGAGTATTTAACAATTTTTCTGCTTTAAAAAACTTTTGGAAAAAAGATGACAATAATTCCAAAAGAAATTGTAATAAAACACAACCTGATGGCCATCTTATCAAATCTTGTGATCACTATCATGCAATATAAGCTGTGATTAATAATAAGAAAACACAGCGTGAAACACATGTTAAAAGATGTTAAGTTTCTATCAATAGCCATTCCAAGGTTAGAGAAAAATGAAACACTGTAGAGCTTGAGTTTAATACATCACTAAATACTCCAAAGCAAATGTACAGCAAAAACATAGGAAAAGCATCAGAAAGTGAGAATAATTTTTCATATCCCAAAAGCGAAGTGGGTAAATACCACACACCCATCCTCACAAACCCAACTTAGTTTCCGCATAGAAAATGCAGAAGAGAGCGGCGGCTGCCACTGGAAACTGAGGAAAATATCAACGCAAACGATAAAATCTCACCGAAAAGGGGAAAATCCGATTGAGACCCTCTTTTGCCCGGGAGAACCAACCAATGGGCTGGACAACCAATATTCAATACGCCCCCGTTTGCATATCCTATGTCCCGGTGAAAAATTGTGTTTCACAAACATCAAAGGCAAAGCACAAGGGAATGGAAAGTGCAGATAAGTAGAATTCGCAGGTCTTCCTAACAAGATAACGGAGCAGAACGTCTTGTGTCTTTTCAAGTCAAGGTACAGGCTGTGTGCACCCATGCCTTTCTTTTATTCAACCTCTAGCTACCTTGATCGGATTATCTGTGAGATGATGCGTTGGATTGAGAATTTCGTGGGATACGCGTGGGAGTTAGCTACCGGCACAGAGAAGGGTCACAAGGGAGTATTTGGAATAATTTTTAGCTCGCTCTAAGAATATGTTGTCAAGGAATAATCGTAATGCCTTAAAAGCTTGTTTGTTGAAGAGATATCCTATCATCGTCAAGTAGGATATGCCAGAACAAATGGGACAGCAGGTGCTTTGATTATGAGAACTTTATAATGTTAAGCACAAAGAGGGGTTCTATATAAATACTGCTTCTGCAAATGACGCATGTGAAATGGCTGTATACATGCAACACGTCGAAAAAAATCACAAAATAATTCATTGATTAAATGGGTTCATCTTCAATAAATGAGTGTTTCAGTCATAATAAATGCTATGGAGTGAATTTACGGTAAAAAATGACATCCTTCTAGGAATCCATTTTTTGATTAAAATGATTCATTCATTTTACTAAGCATTATCGCCCTTTTTACTATTATTATTTATCAAATCAAAATATTTTGGTTCAATAGATATCAATAGAAATAACTTTCATCTTAAAAACAATTATCGGAATAGATACAATTTCAGATACAATTTTTTTCTAGGGAATCTTTCTTAGTAATAGAATGGTATAAACAAACTAAAACATCATAGAAAATTTAAATACTCTTTTAAATTAAAAATTCGGTTTACTTATTTTTTTAAATAAAAATTTAAGAAGGTAAAAGCATAAATGACACAGAAAAGTTTGAAAATCTTACATTACAATACACAGCTGAGGAAGAAAGAGAATATTTTTGACAAATTTTTGAAAGCACTTAAGAATACCCCATATCAACATTTAATAATTAATATTTCATAAAATAATGCAAAAAGAATTTGAAATTTTTGTAAAAATATTTGTATAGTAAAAAATATCAAAATTCAAAAATGCTTTATGCTAAATATTTTAGCATAAAGTAAAAAACAAAAAAGTTTAATTAGAAAATGTTTACATTCATAAATAAGAAAATATAAGATCTCAAACAAAAATTTGATTGGAACAGCCTTTTTGTCTCATCCTTTCAGATTAACTCAATTCTCTTTTTAGTTACACGTTAAACAGAAAACATTTTCAAACGATATAACATATGACAAAAATTATCATGAAAATATACGATAAGTTATGATGTACGATCAAAACAATTCGAATAAAAGTCTGAGATACCAAAAAAAAAGCAAAAAACAATCAGGCATATAATTTATCAGCAGTAGAATTACACTATCATCATCATAACAAAACATCCACCAGTTAATTTTCAGTGCTTACAATAATGCCACAGCTAAAACTTGTGTCATAGAAGCATCATCCACAAATATTTACTAAGTAAAAGCAAAAAGGAAAATAAGATAAATGCACCACTTCTTTTTTTCTTTTCTTTTCCTGTAAACACCATTCAAAAAACCGTATCCACAAGTATTCACAAAAAGGAAAGCAAACGGCAAAATGAAATAAAAAAATCTATTATTTTTTTTATCATTTGCTCAAGCATTTAAGCAGGTTCGTAGCAATATAACTGTCCGAAAAGATGCTTATCAAAGCTAAAATGAATAATAACACCACAACCAAAGTTACAGAAGTAGCATCCATAAGTATTCACTAAGAAAAGTAAAAAAACAAAATAAAAACAAGACAAAACATAATGCCGATTTTTTCCCTCTGCACCACAATAACCAATGGGATTAAAGACGAAAAGGAGCTCATTGAAGAAAATTTATTCCAAGAAGTTGCGAATAAAAGCGGCAAATTCCTCGTCAAGACCGTCTTAACGATGCCTTTAACATACGCAACACGCACAATTTTAACACCAACTAACGTGACAAAATCCCCATATTTCATTCGCAAAGGGCATTTTAGAAAAACCGTAATCCCTTTGAACGCCAAGAGGCGTATTCGAGACTATTGGATTATGCTAAGGTGTTTATTGGACGAAAGCGGTATCCTTTTTAAGTCCCCTCTTCTGCTCCAACACACCCAAGGCGGAGACCCTAAATTTTCCACTTGTTATTTTCAGCGGGACATTCCAATAACAGATCGTAAAAAGAAAGTGATAAATAAAAATGGTTAGGGAAATAAATGTGCTGAGTTTCGTGAGATTACTTGTGAGAAGAAACAAAAAGGGCCATTTATGTAGGAATATAAACAATGTTGAAGTCTTGGATAGTAGTGTAAAAAGGTCGAAACATTTCCCAGTTAAGAAATCGAACTATTAAAATATCTGTTATCTTATAACTATTTTTAACTAAATAAAAATATCTACCATCATAAAAAATAGTATCTAAAATGTCTACCATCCTAAAACTATTTTTAACTACAGAATTTCCAAAAAAATATACATTATATGTAGAAATAACCCTTTTAAATTTCACTTGTAAGCAAAATTTTCAGAAAATTTATTCACTGAACTGTTACATTAGTTAAATTCAAATAATATCCCTGTTTCAATAATAGTAGCCATAAAGTATATCATATAAGCAATTGTAAATCATGCTTTCAGAGGACAAAACTTACATAATTTTATACACTATTTTGAGAAATGAAATGTTAAATAATTTTTAAGACCAGCATTATATATAAACAATTTTTTAGCGATATCGACAATAAGCATCAAAATTACAAAAAATTATTTAAGAATTGTTATACGCTTAAAAGTAAATTAAGAAAAATGAATGCACACTATTGTTTCTAACAATCATTGAAAACTATTTTTTTAAATAATATTTTTTTTTCTTCTCAATTTTCCTTTCTACTTGATATAATATCTTCATAGTTAGAATTATAAAAATAATTTTTAAAGGAAAAGTATGGTGTATAATAAAATGACAGAGTAAATTACATACAATGCTCAAAAAATATTTTTAAAAAATGATAGTTAATATATATTTTATCAACAATGGCACGTCATCTGAGTAACATGAAGAAAATTCATCTCTAGTATGACGGAAAAGAATTGTTTTTATCCAATATTTTATAGAAGCAGCCTTTTTAAGCACCGTAAAACCATTGCAATTTTTCTTCTTCGAAGAACTATTATTAAACAAATGGACAGATAAAAACGCAAGGAAACTTCCAACCATTCAACATCGCCAGACATTTCATCGAATGCCTATTTCCCCTAGTTCCATATGCGATTTTCCTAAATAACCTACCCAGACCGTCTGAACAAACTTACAAGAAACCAAACCAACAACAGCAACATCAAAAATAAAAGAACATGATTGATAAACAGCTACATTTTGCATTACAGTGTCACGCTCGCTCCGAATCATGGAAGATACGCCTGTGCCATACACCATCAACAGATCATTCCCTTTTCAAACCTCCCTCCTGGTCCTTTAAAAATACTTCATCCAACTCCAAGTCGTAAACATGATCAGAGCTCAACATCTCTATTATCCTCAGACGACAGCCAATGATGGTAGTTTTTGATCGAGCCCAGAATTTCTCAACACCATGTCAAAGCCATCATATTTCATTTATAACTCCGCGAGCCATCCGCAATTTTTCAACCCGTAATCCCTCGCCATGACAGCAGCGGGTCACAAAGAACGGATCACGTAAGCATATTTATTGCAGAAACCAGCGCGCTTTTTTTCCTTAATATGCGCAGCCTTAGCAGGCAGAAAGAAAGTTCCACGTCCACACATGCCTACCTGCGAGAAGAGTTAGTAATATATGATAGTAATATTTTGTAGAGCCTTTTGAAGGCTGTTTCCTGAATGGAGATGTTTCGTTCTGTTCCTTTTGAAAAAAATGGACAAAGTTCGGTTTTAATTTAAGATTATGGGGCCCCGGTGTATGCTAGGTTAAATATCACGACGATACGGTCATCTTTCGCAATGGAAAAAAAGTGTATAAAAGATATTTTCTGGTCATGTCCAATGAATGCTATTCGGAATTCAACAAAGAAATGACTGGATTTGTTAAGATTTTATTTATTAAATAGGTATGTACATGAAATTGGTATAAGAAGATGTTGCACAGGAGTATATCCGTGAAATTGGTATAAGAAGATGTTGCACAGGAATTAGAAGGTAATAAGAAGATGTTGCACGTTTTCATATTAGTCTATATCGTCAATTTCTATCCAAAATTAAAATAAATAATTGTGACAATTATGTTCCATGCATAAAGTCAGACAATAACTCATTTAATTTAGTCTATTAATAATAATAATAATAATAAATAAAATTCATGCATTTTTACTCTACTATCAATACTGGAATAATAATTTTAACAATAATAGTAAATAAATGATAGGGATAATGGTACACATCCATAACTTTACTTTTATCATATAGCATATCGTACATATCATATACAAACTTTTACACAGCACCTATATACAATTTTTGTTTTTCTATAATTCTATAGATTTATTCCTTGATTCAAATAGCAATTGATCGAATATTTTATTATTTGAAACAATGTTCAATTATTCCACAACGTAATATATATTACCATAGACGCAATCATTACCATATCGACGTAACATAGATACTTTATACTGAATAATTTATCTATGATAGTGTATATAATTTTATAAGGTAATTAGAAAACTGATTAATATAGCCATTATCATGTTATCGATCTATACGACATTTGTTTCAATTTAATTTTTAGTCTTTGTTTTGAAAACAATAAAATTCTAAACAATTTTTAATATAGTTCCATAAAAAGAATTTTAATATAAAATCATTGTTAATACCTCAAATAATATATTTTTTTATTTTTTTTTCTCGTTAAAAAAATTAGATTAAATCGGGAAAAAATGCACTTGTCGCTTGTTTTAAGTTCAAGAAAGGATATGTTTCACAAAAGTCATAATGACTCTTAAGATCAGAAGAATTACATTTAGTAGCATTCCGATATGATTTATTGAAAAATTCGAATGTAAAATTGAATTTATAATATCAAAAAAATAATAGACGTTATAACAGTTATACAATGTTAACGGTAAAGTTTTCTTTAAAAAATCATAATCATAACGCGGAAGTTCTCACAGGAAACTACCAAGCCAGAACTTGAATGCATTAAATTTCTATTAAATACGGTTTCTATTCCTCCTCTAACTTCAACACCAGATTAACCCCACTGCCCCGAGTTCACAAAGTAATAGGTTAACAAGTTCACTTCAATCCATTTTTTTTTTTTTTTTCCCGATATACCGACATAGTCAAGTCAGGCGGAAGTGGAAAGTCTACTTTAAACAGTCTAAACCTTGAGTGAAATAAAAATCACCCTTGCTAGAAATGCAAGCAAAAGGTTGATGCTCTCGGGGTTTGGCATCCTCAGACATCAATTTGCCCAGTGCTCCAAGAAACCGAGTCGAAATCGTGACTACATCATAATTCACGATCCCGATTCACGACGTTGAGTCGGAAACGAAAATTGCACAGGACATGGCTGCAACCACCTCTACGTTTTTCACTTCTCTTCATAATAGTCTTCTCACAGATAAGGGTTTAGACGAACATATACTCAGCAATTCACTCAAATCCTCTCCACCCCCATACCCCTAAGGGGGTTCCCAACATTAATCATACATTTTTTTCACCCACCTACTAAAAAAAGGAAAAGAAATACATCTCATGCAGTGATTTTTTTTTTAAAAAAAAAAGAGTAAAGTGGGAAAGAATTAAAAAAAAAAGAATTAGGTTCATTCAAAAACTTCAATACAGATTTAACTTCGGAGACAATAAAAAAATGACAAAAAGCGAACAATAAAAATCGAATAATAAAAAAAAACTGCTCATCTGCCGCCGAGTTAAAAAGAATGTCATTATTTATGTTGTTGAAGCCCTATTATAGGCGTTCCCTTGTTGCAAATGCCGCGGTCACACTAGAGGGTAATTTAAAGAGTAAAAAAAAGGGGGGTAGGGAAAGAGGGGTGGAATTATCATTATTCGGGGAATGAAAAGCAGACGAATATAATGGGGTGACGGGTGAAATTTGGTTGCTGGCGAAAAATATATACACTCCGAAATTGGTTCCAAACGAGGTAGGGGCAGGACAAAGCAGGCAGATAATAATTACAATGTGTCAAAACTTAGGTGTTGAAAACAATGTTATAAGATGTGATGCAGACGGTAATAAAAAGCCACTGTAGTCAAAAATAGCACTCTAAATGTCGTGGAATTATCGATGGGAGAGAAAAAGAAGGTCTTCCTGACAGCTGGCAGCTGTAGTAAACAATCACCGAATGTCATCACTGATATTACTTCACCCTGCCCCTTACACTTTTCATCCCCTTTATATCGTCTGCCATAACTGGCAGCAGAATGAGACCAAGTTAACCACAGGTGGTCACGTAAAACTTGCTTTGGATTTTCTTAGAAAAAAAATATATAAAGGATATTTATATTAGCTCCAATCTGAAATAATAATAAATAAGGCTTAATTATGTCATCGAAATTATTTTGTCTCGGTTGAAGTTAGAGAAACGGGATGAACGATAATTAATTATTGCAATTTGCTTTCATCAGCGAAAACTGCAATGATTTCAATTCTCTCTAGCCTCCAGGCAACAACAGAAGAAAATGTTATTTCTTGCAGAGGGGGAGTGCTTTTACTTTTAATTTCGTCGTAAATTAACGATATCCATCGAGAAAAATAATTTCCAGGGTTAAATCAATTAATATCAGATGTAAAAAAATCATAATAAACTTCTCCATTTATGGAAATAAATCGAATTTACATTGTCAACAAGTTTTAAGAATTTTGAATTAGAAAATGGGATGCCATTTCTTAAAAAGAAAAAAAAAACACATAAATAAATAAGAAATGGTTACGAAGAGCAATTATTTTTTTTCGTCCAATTGAAAATACTTAATAAAATCCCTTAAAATTAAATTTTCTAATTTTTTAAGTTAATTACCGATAGTTGATTTCATTCCATTTTTGAAGTTATTAAATAATAGTTAGTTTCAATACAATAAAAAAACTCATATGTAAATATTCATCTTTTCCTCTATAACACAAGAATCAATACCAGTCTCCCTCGCACAAAACATTTTTACACTTGAAAAATATTTTCAAAAAATTGCTTCCAAATAGTCTAAACAATAAAAAGAATTAAAAAATATTTTTTTGGAAAATTCCTGCCCAAATCATACTCTATGAATAATAGTGATAAAAATATTCATCACAAATGGACTAAGAGCAACAAAATAAATCTAAAATGGAGAGAAAAATAAATGAAGCTATCAAAATAAAAAAAAAATCATCGACTTGTTGCAAAGAAGAATATATGCTGAATAAATATCGATTATTCTCGCTCGACAAATGCATTTAATCGATATATTTTAAATATATTGAGGTTCAACGAATGTTCTCTTTCTGAAATATGTTCGCCTTCAGAAAATCGTTTTACTTATCAAAGAATTCGTATTTTATTTTGAATTTGTCTTTATAATGGACTCATCTGGGATTTTTTTTTTTTTTTTTTGCAGCACCATTTGAATCAAATTGCAAGGTGTGTGGGAGAAACGCCCCCACGCGGAATTTTGTTTTCCTTTCTTATTATTGATATGGCGTTACTGGATAATAATTACAATAGTGGCATTGTTGATGGATTTGTAATGATTTCACAGGTGGGTTTGTGTTTTGGAGGGGCGAGTTAAAAATTTTTGCAAGAATATCGAGTTATAAAGAAGCATGAAAAACTCCCCGTGAAATGTAATAAATTTTGCCACACCAAGTATTACGTATTCTATAAATAGTTGTAAACTTATCTAACGCAACTGCTAATTGTTGAGTCTAATCTGAGTTACTAATTCTAGACTGAAAACGATTTTAAATCTCCAACAACCACCTATATTCATTTTGAATATTACAACTATTTCCTTATATGCGTTTGACATTACTTTTTTTATAATCACCAGTTTCTATATTAAATATTGTCTGTAGTAAATAAGTTTTGGAGTTGTGCTTTTATTAGACTACCTTTTTGCCACCAAATTAGGCTTATGAAAGAGCATTAGTTTCATAAGATACTTTTAAAAATTTGTAAGAGAAATAGATGAGTTTTCTGAATTTGTATCTAAATTTAAATTCAAATTATGTAAGGTTTTATAATATAATATATTTTTGCAATATAAAATACAAAGATAACACGTTATATGTTAAAAATTTATACAAAGTGCAATTCTTAGTGATTTAAGAGCACAAGAAATTATTACAATCGCTTACTAGCCAATTATCCAAGAAATACAGCGAAAAAAACATTTTCCCAAACATTATTAGCGAAGAAATTTTTTTCTAATACGATTTAACACAAGAAATTAAGAAAGTGCATATCTGTTTCTAGTATTTGTAAAATTAGGTCTGATTCTCTGAATTGCATCCAAGATATATTCAACAAATTCATTTTTAAAGTAAATTGAAAACAAAACAAAAAAGAAGCGTAAAACATTTTTAATGATTCAAATATCCAAACGCAATAAAGAGCTATCATACTTTCAATAATTTTCCATTTCTCTTCCAAATCATATTCTACTAAAGATACTTCTAGAAAATTTTCATTTCTATGAAAAGATCTCATTTCGTTTCTAATCATAAAACTCCACTTTAAAAAAAAATAACTCCACTTTTAGCCACCGTAGCAAAACAAGGGGCAGGGGGGGGGATCGCAATTTACAAAATGCATCAACTAAATAGAAGATCATATATCAAGACGCCGCTTACCATTAAAATACCGGAGCAACTATTACCCATAGAATTGGGAAAAGCACAAAGATCTTAATTTTCGTTAATGAGAGCTTATAAACACTGAAGGGCTTTCTATTCCGTAGAGGATGAGAAGATACCCGAACTTATCCCTAAAAAAAGGAAGGAAAAACTTTTTATAGCCGATTTAATGTTGTTTGTATAGTTGGGCAATTGAGTTGGGGCGATTCTGAACCCCCACCCCTCCCCCAGTTTATCTCCAGTAACTTCCAAGCTAGCATTGGCACTATTGATTCCAATTTTTAAGAGCAATTTCGTGGTTCTCTTCTCCGATAATAGATGTCGTTTGGGCTGCGTGGAGAAAAGTTGAGTAGTTACGATCACAAATAAATGTTTCTTCTTTTAGTATGTCCGATATTTCTTTTCTCCACATTTCTGACTCGGGTATATCGGAATGCTGAACAGTAATAGTTCTTTTTCCAAGGAAAAAAAATAATAATAATGAATTTTTTTTTTCACTCTTCATACCAACCAGTACAAAAAAAAAATTACAGATGTAACATGAAGACAGAAATAATAACATTTCAAGCATAATATTGAAGAAGATGTTGGAAAGATAGAACACTTTATCGCTTTAAACAGGGTCCGGGTAGGAGTGGTAGGTGGTTAGAAAATCCCTGGCCATATCCCAAGTATCACACTAATGGATTTATTCTTCTCTGCCAGAAAAAGTCTGTACATTTTTCAGAAGAAAAAAGATTCTTGATAAATTTTGCACCTTAATATTTTTATCATTGATAAGCTTCCAATGGAGTGAAAACGCTGCGAAGTTCATTCTATTCAGTGATATCTAATTTCCACTATCTTTTCTTAAAATAAATAACCGATATTCTGGAAATTTTCATTAACAAAAGTGTCATTTCAAGATTTTTGATAATTCAGTTTCGTAAAAGAGAGAAAAGAAAAGATACTATTGATTTTTTTTTCTTTTTGCATTAATCAATTCTTAAAGTGATAGCTGAATTTTTCAACTTAAAATAGTCATTTGAGTCGCGTTTCATTTCGTTGCATTTTACATTTCAAGTAACTATCAAGCATTAGGAATACCAATTTCATATAAATTACTTAAAAAATATTCCAAAAATATAACAATTATTAAAATCATAACTAACCAAAGTTTGCATTTAAAAACTTAAAGAAATAAGATGAACTTTTTTTACAGTAAAATATTCTATATCCACGAAATCATTTCAGCGTATGTCTCAATAAATAAATTTTAAGTTTAAGGCATAAATTATTTTCAAAAATTGATGTTAATTCGTTTCTGAAAAAATGGCTAAGTTTTCAGAGGAAAATCAGTGCAATGCCTTAACGTAGTTTGTGTCCATTTTTTTTAAATTAATGTAAATATTATAAATAAAAAATTAATTTGGGGGGGAGGGGGGGCAGACTTAAGACTTGACTTGGATGAAACAAATTTTTCGATTTATAAAATTAATAAAATTGCAATTTCATCAAAATCAAAATATTTTGTAGCTACGAAAAAAAAAACCTAAAAAATAATAATAAAATCTTTTTTTTTTACCAAAATGCATTCAATTTAAATAATTGAGTAGTGTTTGGAATAAAATAAAAAAATAAATAACTAAAAAAAATCAGAAAATCAATGCTCAGAAACGTGGTAAAATCAACAATAATAGCTTTCATTGCAGACTAAATTTTTTGTAAACATTCTCTAACAGAAACTAAGTGTTTATAAAAATGAAACATACAATCAAGTTTAAAATAACAGAAATGTTTCTTTTATTTATTAACAGTATGACTTACACAAATGAAAAAAGTACCAGAATGCTTTAAAAAGATTTTATTTTAACAGTCAGCGTTCCAAACGAATCAAAGCCAATTCATCATTCGAATAAACGACACAAATTTATTAGACAGCGGAGAATAGAAATTTCAAAATCCACAAGTAAGTGTCAAAACCTGTTATTAAAACTGTTTGGGAAAAAACACCTCTCTTTCTAACTACGACGAGATTACACCGCGAAAAACCAGCGGAGTATCTAATAATTTAATTAATTGCATGACAGTTTAACTAGTCACGAACAAAACAACTGCAATCAATCAATATCAGTTTAATAATGATGTTTACGTGACTAGTTAAAATAACAAGCAACGAGTTTGGAACAAAAATCAAATTTTCATCAGTTAAACTCTTGAGAGAAAACGTGTGTCAGTGCTTTATCGATCAAACAAACATTTTAAGAAAACAAAAATTCTGAAAATTAACTAAAATTGCCTCAGTTTCTGTAAGAAAATGTTTTAAACTAATAAACCTTTTCCAATCAATTATCTTACTTATTTTTATTTCGCTACTCTTCTTGAAAGTACCACGCGAGAAATTATAATCGCATTACATCATATAGGAAATATAATTTGTCTTCGATGATCTTTCAATCTCTAATGTATAAAATATTTTAGGTTTTTAACAGTATATTAGACGTAAGAAATTATGCTTGCATTCAGTAGAACTTATATAAATATTCCAAATGGTTTTCCTCGATATTTGTAAATTTTTCAAACATGCTGTCACTCTTGTCGTGCTGTAAACACCAGCAAGTGTATAATTATATATTCGATGGTTAAAATCAAAGCATTTTTAAAGCATTAAAAGCAAAGCAAAATAAAAACAATGAATGTAATTTGACATGAAATATTGGTGCTAAAATTTTCTGTTAAAAAAATGCCATCAAAATTTCTACCAATCCATCAGACATGAAAAACAAAACATTCATTGTTCTATAATGACGCCGAGGTAAATAAAACATCACGTAAAAATAATTAATTTTTTAAATTATTTAATTATTTTTTTTCTTTCTCTCTCTGTATGATTATATTATATAGCATTACTTTTGTTGCACAATAACGTGCCGTGACGAAAAGTAACAGTCAACAGCATATATATTCCGAAATTGTAAAGAACAAATTTTACAATTTCGAAAAACAATGTACTTTCAATATATTTCAGTATTAACCCGTTTGCGTCGGACAAGTGAATCACGCATCATCACTAGCTCATACGAATTCGCAGGCTAAGCGAATTATAATGATAAGCTGTTAAACTCAATTACGCAATGTCATATAATTAAAATTTGCATGTAAAAAGCAATTTAATTCATAACAAACTATTTGCGTCCGTCTGCAAGTGCCTCACATAAATAGCGTAGTCCAGCTGTTTGAAAGGTTCACACTATATTATGCATATAAGTGGGCAACTGTAGCAAATAGACAATAAAATTTAATATTGGTGCAATGCCCCGTAGTAACGTATCGTGCGTAATGCTAAACCCAAATAAGGGGAGGGGAGCGGAAGATTGGAAATTGCAATATCTTTTACACAACGTCATTGTTTCAGATTCTTCTAACATCTGTAAACAAAAGAACTTATAAAAGCCATTTTCAGCCTTCTAATTTAATTAAAATTTCTAATTTTAATAAAATTTTCTTTTCAGTTACTCTGAATCGAAATTTTACTTTTTTACTTATTTTCCAATTTTCACATCGTTTCTTCTTCAAATTCAAAAATTAGTAAACAAACAAAATCAAATCAAATAATTCTGCTAGAGGAACTTGCGCCTAAAAATTTATTGTATTTTGGTGTTGAGGTGCATTCTTCTGTATCGTTTCGAATGTTCATACTCATTGACGAATTAATACTCACCCTAATAAATAATTTCCAAAGACTCTTAAGGTAATTTTTATATAATTCCCAACAGGATTTAAAATTTCATTTAGGCTTTGTTGGTCCGAAAAGAAATTAATAGAATATTATCCTTAATATTCTATTAATTTCTTTTTTATGACTGACATTTCAATAAATTTGGTATTTTGACCTTTCTTTAAATAAATTGTTACATCGTTAGATTTTATGTAATTTTATATGATAAAATAAGTATTTATTATGCTTTTATCGAAAACTTTTGAATCGGTTTTATGGTACTTTGGTGTTGAGGTGCATTGTTCTATATCGTTTTCAATTTTAACTTCTTCATGCTTACGAACTAGGGTGCAATGATTTTATGCAATTCTGGTCATTAAATTATTCTCGATCGTCGGCCTTACATCCTTTTGGGTAAAGCGAATTGGCGAAAGTCTGTTCGTTTCAGTGTCCTAAGACGACCACTTCATGATGATTCTATCTCACTAAGGGGTGAGAAGTGGAAGAATGTACACATTTTCAGAATTCACATTATTGTAAAATGTAAACATCTCTTTCTTTCTTCTTTCCTCTCACCCCTATTTTGCTGAAATAAACCCATCGTAACGCATGAACAAAAGCGCGGGGGGGGGGTTAAAATCCGTTAGCAAACTGTATCTCTATCTCCACCTTGTCCCCCTCTATCGCTACGTTAATGAAAACACTTTACCATAGTCAATTGCATATCCATATATGTTTTCATGATCACTTCGCTTAAAATGTGTCATTAAAAATCTGGTCTACCGCTAAAACAATCCGGAAACTAACAAAAAATGAGTACCTTAAATAAACCAATTCCATTCCCTTCGACGCAGGCGGGGCGTGCAATCAAAGACAGAACTAATGCAAATTTCTTCAAAATTGAGTCTTTTCCCTTTCCCCAAATCTACTTGTATCGATTAAACACCCGGGAATCTCTTAAAAGCCCCCTAATTAATTGCCGGCGCTCCGCAGCTTTTGCTTTTAAAAGACAGCCTGCTTCCACCAGGGTCCGACGGAGACGACCAATAATCAGTTGCCGGATATAAAGTGGGAAGGAAGAATTTTCCCAATCCCTTGTGCAAGAGCCAAGATGCAGAAAGGGGGCCCCCTGTCTTCACCTTCTTAACAGGCATTGATTATTCGAAATTTCCCAACTAACTCCGCGGAAACTTTAGAAGAGACCAGTCTTGTTCAATCACGAAGTGTAACTTCGAACGGGAAGAAGGGATAAAAGGCGGGAAAGTTGGAAAGATGTGAGGATTTTATTTGTTGGCTTGGTCGAATTCCATTCAGGGTACTTTGGAAAGACTTTATAAAGTTTGATTCATAAGTCCCTTTTAAACTTCAAAAGACTCTGGTTCGATTTTTAAAGAATTAAGAGTTAATTATTGTGTTGGTGATAATAAGTTTATACAAAATGAATCAAATGATAGCAAAACAGCAAAAACTATAGTGAAAATAATGAGTGTTTTACAACTTTTATTCATGCATCTATTTCCATTTGCTTTCAAAATAATCCCAGGGTCACTCTCAACATTCTCATGGGACCGTGGCAGCCTGAGAGTACGGTCTCGGCTTCGGAACCGGAGGGTTTCAGGTTCGAGACCCGATTTCACCGAAGAATCGTCGTTTAAGTGGGTCTGGTGCACAGTAAATCCTACGCTGCCAAACGTCCTTCCGCTGATGTGGTATGAAAGTCTGGAGAGGGAGTGCCACCCTCACAACGAGGCCCGTCCCAAAATAGCCCTAGTGTTGCCTTAAAAAGGGACGTTAATATAACTAAACTAAATTAAATTAAACTCAAAATTCTCATCACCGTAACAGATAGAAAATAGATTAAGAAAATGTCAATAATAAATTTGAGTGCGTGAATAAAAATAAAGCATCAAAATTTTTAAACAATCCTGATATAAAAAATTAATTAATAAATAATTAAAATATTCTTTTTGCAGAAAAATTGTTAATATAAATTTTAAAAATTAATAAATTAGAGTTTTTATTTATTTCAATATAAGGAAGTTTAAAATTCTTATAAAATAAAATATTTGAACCAAGCATACAATCAAGATTTATAGATTGCGTAATATTATTTACATATTTTCTTTATAATCTGATCAATGTTCAAAGAAGTATTCAAAAAAAAAAAATCCCGAACTTTTTGATGCATGTAATATGAAATCGTTACAGCCGATTACGATTGTTTACTGTTCGCATTCTACAACTTATTATTTTTAAAAAAATACTATGCGAACGTGAATAATTTCAAAATTTTTTGAGTAATTTCTTCTAACGTGAGCAAATCTAAATCCGCCCCCCTCCAGGACGGTAGATTTGAATAGCAGCATTCAATTTAAATGGACTGAAAAAGATTACATCCGTTACCTTCAATAAAGTAAAGACTGAAGGGGAAAAAATTGGTTCAAAAGAAACATAACAAAAATACAGTTCCAAATGAAATAAATAGCCGAATAAAATTGACTATTATAAAAAAAAAATTCTACTAAGCCCTTAAAGTAGTCTAAATATTAAATATGTAACAGAATAATATAACTGAATTGTAAGCATAAGCCAAAAACTGTACTTGAAAAATGATTCCCATTGTTTAAAAAAAAGCAATTTAGATAAATGATGAGTTTAATTTATTTAAACAAATAATTAATTTTTTTACTACAAAAATTTAATTATTGATTCCGAAAGGTTTTGTCAAATTTTGCGACCCCATTTTTTTAATGAATGTTTATTTATAATGTCACCAGTAACATTATAAAATATTTTCTATAATTATTCCATATTGGTCTATTATAGTCCAATCATTTGAAAATTTCCAATATCGAAAAAGAATTCCGATACCACTAAGCAAATGAATACATATTGATATTATGAATGATATCATAAATAATGGATTGATAAAAAGTTATACGATTATTATAAAAATTCGGAATTTTTCTAAATGCATGGTCTTATTTTTTCTATGCAAAATATTCGGTTCATTAACAACCGTTAAATGGCATAAGAACGTTATATGTAACACCATACATCTTTAAAACCATAATATTATATATTTCAAAAATAAGCTTTCTCTAATTAAGATTTAAAAAATAAAAATATCTGCTACAAGGCAGAGAAAAAAATTATCATATTTGTAAATATGTTTACTTTATTTTTCCCCAAGAAATCAAAAATCTTGATTGCAAATTAGCAATATTAGATTTTAGCCCCGATACATTACACGACTTTCTCAGACCAAAACGCACGTAAGGAATCAAAACTTACAGTAAATATACTCATACAGTGTCTCACAAAAGTAATGGGACACTTGTGTTTTACAAAAGGAAACTGTAATAAAATAAATTTAAAAAACATGTACAAATTTTTTGCGTGTGTGTTTCATACTTAAATTTAGTAACAATTATTACATAACATACATTTTGTCAAAATATTAAAATATTAATTTAATAAAAATACAATTGTTTAGAACGGAGCAAAAAATAGCACACATAAGTGATGGGACAACATTAGATACGCAACAAAAATCCTCTGAAATAAGCAATAAAAATATTTTTGGTGGTTTTATTTTTACTCAAAAGCAATTGGCAATAATTTATAAAATCGTCTGTAGTATTTCTCTCCAGTTTGTTTTGGAATTTTTGTGTTTTTTAGCTCTGTGCAGCCATGAATGCTAAACGAAAAGAAACTTCGCCTGAAATTCGAAAATTAGTTATTAATTTGCATATTGAACGTGGAAAATCTATTAGAAAAACTTCTGAAACAGTTAACTTGAGTCATTCAACAGTTTTCAAAATCATTAAACGATATAAAAAGAATCATATTATTCAGGATAAAAGAAGACCTGGCAGACCATCAAAGCTATCCAATGGTATAAAGCGAATTATCGTTCGTAATATTAAAAAAAAATCCAAGAAGGAGTGCTTCTAAAGTTGCTGCTGATTTACAAGCATTATATGGAATAATTGTTAATCCTGAGACTATTAGAAGGGTCATTCGATCTGCTGGATATCACGGTAGAGTAGACAGGAAAAAATTCTTCGTAATTGAAAAGAATAGAAAACTCTGACTAGCTTTCGCAAAATCCAACATAAATAAGAATTCTGATTACTGGAATAAAGTTATATTTGCTGATGAGAGTTTGGTTCTGACGGTAGAATCTTGGTGTGGAGAAACTCCAGGGAAGAATTTCGCAAACAGAACTTGGTGCCAACAGTAAAACATGGTGGAGGAGGAGTTATGGCATGGGGGTGTATGTCGTCCGCTGGAGTTGGTAATCTTGTTTTTATTGACAGTATAATGGATCAGTACAAGTATATTGACATTTTAAAGCAAAATTTGAAATCTTCAGCACGAAAATTGAGCCTTCGTAAAGATTTTAAATTCTACCAGGACAATGACCCCAAGCATACTGGTTTGAACGTTAGACTCTAGCTGCTGTATAACTGTCCTGAAATAATAAAAACACCACCACAATCTCCAGACTTAAATCCCATAGAGAATATTAGGCAAGAATTTGAATCAAGAATTCGCAAACACACCATATCTTCAAAACAACAATTAAAATCGGTGCTTCAAGAAGAATGGGGTAAAATCACTCCAGAAATCACAAAAAAATTAGTCGAATCCACCCCAAGAAGATTAAATCATGTTTTAAAAGTAAAAGGAAATCCAACAAAATATTAAAACCTTTTAAAAAGTAAAATTTTTGGATAAATATTTGATGGAAAAGTAAGTGTCCCATCACTTTTGTGAGCCATTTTTTGCTCCGTTCTAAACAATTGTATTTTTATTAAATTAATATTTTAATATTTTGAAAAAATGTATGTTATGTAATAATTGTTACTAACTTTAAATATGAAACACACCCAAAAAAGCTTTTGTACATGTTTTTTTATTTATTTTATTACAGTTTCCTTTTGTAAGGCACAAGTGTCCCATCACTTTTGTGAGACACTGTATATCCTCGCAATATACACATCCAAAAATATATTCACAAATATAAGCATTATTTTTCAAAACTTTCTTCTCATTAAAATTATCCTCAAGTTAAAATAAGCGAAACAACACTAATCAGATAATTTCAAACTAAGTAGAGAGCATAATACATTACATATTTAAAAAAAAAAACTGAGAATAAAAGGTATGCACTAACTCTCTTAATTTTTATCTTCCCAGTAATTAAAGTATAATATTCAAATGAGAATGAGCATTAAAATAAAACGAGGCTAGTTATTATCTGCCGGATAATTTTCTCCCATTTCGTTTATTTTTCAATACTTATCAGCCAATCACAATACAGCAAGAATTTTTTTTCTTTTTTTTTTTTATCGTCTGCTGCGTTAAAGAAGAAAGTAGCATCTGAGAGAAAGAATTCTGGCAGATTAAAAAATAATGAAACGAATACGAAAAAAAAAGAGCGGTTTCTACTGGATCAACTAGATACAATTGCAGCGACAAACAGCAGGGGAGGGTGTGAGGCTGGGGGTTGAAATGTCAAATGATACATACAATATCCAGAAAGCACTAAATTAGCTTGGCATGGCAACTAAACTAAGTAAAGCGTTCATTATCCAGTTCCTCTAATCAAGGGAAAAATCTTCGCGATTTGAGAAATTGTAATTAACTGTAGTTCTGCGTAGCCCTCTCATTTTCTTCGTTATTTAGTACCTTAGGTAGCCACAGATGGTAAGGAGACGAAATTAAAAGAGAGAGAAAGAAGTTAGGAAGGGGAGTTAAGTGAAAAAGGAAAATTAGAAAGGAAAAAAAGGAGTTTGGATGAATAAAGCATCTTTCTTTAATTTAAATTAAGAGCAGTAAACATATGGGATTTTCTTTTGTTTCGTTTTCACAGTGCATTTCAAAAGAAAAAGAAAAAAAACAGTTGGAGAGAAATAACTGCTTTTGTTGTTGCTGTAGTAGTTAAGTCTTTTTATTTTAAAAATCGCATCTATTTTTGCAACCAGAAAAAAAAAATTTATTCTTTTCATTTAATTCAGAATGTCTTCACTTTGTCATTTGCAAGGTAAAATATTTAATTTTGAAACTACGGCAAAAAAATTTTCAAAAATAATAATCAACATACTTTTTTAAAGAAAATCGAGGGAAGCAGAACAATAACGAATCTCGATGAAGAAATATCTTTAAAATATGTAGCGGAGAAATATTTAAAAAATATTTTCATGATACAAATTGAAAAAGATATTTAAAGAAAACACTTCAATTAAGTGTTTTTGTAGCAGAAATTAAACTACCATCTTAAATTTGCGTCGAATATTAGCGTTTTTTTTTAAATATTCCAAAAATATTTTTTAAAAATTTCAAAATCATTTTGAAGTCAAAACGTTTCTTTAAAGATGCAAGAAATTGATTAGTGTTTCACTTAAACAATGTACAAAAGGCATTCTTTTCTAAAATAATTCTTTTCTTACCTTTTTAATTTTTATTTTGCAATTCATCGTCATAAATATTATTAAAAGGTGATGATTCCTAATTCCCTGACCGATAGTGCCTTTCGTATGGATTCGTAACACAAACTCGCTTAACGTTCATTCGCATGGTTTAAATATTTTGCAACGGTGGAAAAATATTTCTAATGATGTAAATCATGAAATGAAGGATAAGTGATGATAATTAAATTATTATTTGAAAACATTTGTTTTATTGTGTTTAAATAAGAATTAACGATAAAAAAAATATTTAATGTTTTCATTACAAACGTTGTTAAATCTGAAAAAAAAAAAAAAAAAAAAAAAAAAGGTTTCAAAATTCCCCGATAGTACATTGTGTATTTTAATAATAATTAATATAGGAAAAGAATTAGAAAAATAAATGTCGAGTGTATTTTTTTTTTCATTAAATATAAGTCAACTGCAGATTTACTATTATAATATAACAAACATAACAAAACAGAAAGATGAAAAATGTAAGTAGTCCAAATATGCATTATCGAGTAGCAAAGATTTACAAATCACTCCATTACGTTGCATAAGTCGTAGCTGATAAGGAATATCCTATAACAACAAAATCGTCATTTGAATTATCTACATGATATTAAAAAATGAAAAGATTTTCAGATCATAAAAAAATTACAAAAACTGAAACAGAAGAAATGGAACTAAAAAGGCTGACAACATAACTATGAATACAATAAAAAAAAATTCAGTAGAGAAAGAATCCTTTTTCACAATTAGAACCATTTTCTCAATAATAATCCATGAAATAAACTTCCACGTACATTAAAGAAAGGTTTGAAATTTAATATTACGAAAAAGAGAGAGAAGTTGTAACATGAATCTAACGTTATCAGACAAAGAGACATTTGTTGAACAAAATAAAAGAGTGGAAATGGAGAATTCTCACGAATTTCGACATGATAATGTAATCGACAACGAAGCAATGAATCTTATTTGCCAGCTTTCTGATTTCGCTGATAAAGTAATCACACAAGTTCGTATTATGTTTGAATAAAATATGACAGTGCATTTTTTGTTCATTGCGAAACCAAACTCGTCATATTAAATATGGGTATGAGATATATAAAATATGTCACATTTCAAAATCCATCTTGGATAACTATTGAGAAATAAAAAATAGAATCGGGACATCTTACAAGGTTTTTCGTTAGAGAATCACGTTTTGTAAAGAAATTTTACAAGGATAGCTTTGGAATCATATGGAAATATAAAATATAATTCCAGACTTTGAATTTCCTTAGAATAAATTAAATGCCAACGTAATATTACTTTTACATTTTAACAAAGGAAAACAAGGACATCCAATAAGAATCGCAGAAAAAAAATCATTTTTATGTAACAATGTGTAACATAAAAATGCCTCAAGAATTATTTAAAATAATATACATTGATTTCTCTAACCAGATTATAACTGAATCAAGATTACTATATTTATTATTTGCATTGTTTTAAAAAAGCAAATAGAAAGTTAGTTGCTTTAATAAAATCAAATATTGATTTAGAACATCCTTCAATTATATCAAAAATGTGTAGTCACTGGGAAAAACTATTACATTAACAATTAATAGTATAAATGAAAGTTTTAATAATTCTAATTAATTTATAAATAAAATAAATTTTGTCAGTTATTGGAAGTACCGATTCCATGGACAACCAATCAAATCGAGAAAGAGTTGCAAATGACAGTAACTGTGCCAACTGATATTTGAGTACTGTCTTGTGTACTTCATACACAAGAGAAAGATCGAATTTTAATAATCATCAAAAATTTGATAACGAGATTCTGAAAAATGTCTTGAATCCTAAAAACATACTTTCTATACTCCCTACATACTTTGTACACTGATGTCAGCATAATAACTAATTAATTAATTAATTAACAAAAATTTCTAAGAATTATCTGATAAACTAATCAATTAATTGAAAAATTGAAAGAACAAGTATTACGCATATTGCATATAAAAATATAGTATACATTCACTCTTTGTTTAGTATCGCCACCTCAAAAAAAATTTAATATAATTTTTTATTACTTGCCAACTAAATGGCTAATAAAAGTTTTCTTATTTAAGTAAAATTTCAATTTAACAAGTCAAAAGTAATTTATGATCAAAATGCGACTAAAATAACCTCCGACCTGGAAGTAAATATATATTAAAAAAGATTTACACAAACCGAGGAAAAACATCACAGTATGAAGTTTCATGAACTGGCTGATGGAAAGGCAATGGTATAGTATAAATTAGGTTCCTTATCATAAATCCATCAGGAAATCAAATATAACAAATAATCATTTAAAGTAACCAGCAATTATTTAACTTATTTAAACATAAGAAATCGGGATCAAACAACAAGAAGGGGAAAAAATTCCCCACAGAGCTTTCTAACCATTTCGATAACAGCTAATCCCAAACAATATGCCAGAGAGAAGTACGAGATGGAGCCTTTCTGTTTTCCAAATAAGTTTTCAAGAAACCATTGCCTTTTTAAATTTAGAATCAGAAGGTAGCAAGCTTTTACGTCTTTCAAAACAATACAATAAAAAGGAAAGTAATATATATATATATATATATATATATTAAATGAAGCCTTAACAAAACTAACTGTCATTTTGTGCATTAATAAAAATTAAATAATAAAAGTATGAAATACTTTTTTTTTCATTCCTGGCGGCAGCAATCAATCGAAAAAAGAAGATAAGAAAAAGTCACAAAGCAAGCAGAAATAAAGTTTATGAATTATGAAGGAGCTCCCAAAAAATACCCGTGTTTCCAGAAAAAAAGCATTATTAAAAGCCGGCAGCAAGGAACAGATATGTCTCACGTCGCAGACTTTGTTACTTGACATGTAAAACACGACATTTCTACTCCAGACACATTAAAATTCTCCATTTTTCATCATTAACGAAAAAGACAAAGCACCCTGCAGCACACGCATTATCAACGCCTTTTTGCCAGCACAGCAAACGATCTTTCGCGAGCAAACGACAAAGTTGATTGTTTTATTTTAAACTCTATTTGACAGGAACGCTTTTAACAAAATGAATTGTAAGATGGCAACAACTTTTCTGATTTTCTTTCTTCTACTCCCCCCCCCCCCTTCGGTTTATCGTTTGGAAGGGAGGTTTCCGTTTTCGAACCTTCAGCCGCCACGTAGGTCGTCGTTACCAAATGATTCCCATCGTAGGGTCTCTCTCTTTTCTATTTTCTCTCTGAGTAATTAAGAGCATTTATCTGATTATCGAAGAACTGGCTTGAAAAATGAATTCGATGTTCCACAACGGTGCAGAGGAATCATCAGTCTTTGAAATGTCCTCCACTTTTGCCAGTTCCAAAAAGTCTAAGATAAGAAAGGCCTGGAGGAAGAATTGTTTATGAGAACGATGCAGCTCGTTAAGACAATTGAATTTCGACGTTGACAGGTTTTGTAGAGTAGAGAACAAAAAAAAATTTTGTTTCTTCATTTTTTTTATTTTAAACCTGATTGACTCGTGCAACGAAAAGAGGCAATCTTTCGCTGTATTTCATTTGACGACTCTCCCTCTTTCTCAAAATTAAATTAAAAACAATTCCATTTTACAATTCTTTGCTCCTTGAAGTAATTTGCGTGTTTTATAATGCTGAAAACGTATTTCAAAAATTGGTTTTTCAAGTTAAAGTAAGCTAAAAGAAAAAAGGCACAATCATGTTTCTATAGCAACGGTCTCCGGCTTTTCTTTACCTTTTATTGCATTTATTCAGACATTAAAATAAAAATATTTTTTTAACTCAAAAATTATTTTCTCTTGTCTGATTATTTTTAAATGCGTCTGTTATTCAATTCAAACATGCATGAATCTGATTTCATAATAAGGTGACGATAAAATTAAAGAATATAACGTAATTGAATAAAATCAGGCAAGACTGTTGCAAATTACACTGAAATTTTTATTCCATAATTCCCAGAATCACATTCTTCCTTTCAAAACCAAATATTTAAAATGTACTATTTTTTTTATTTCTTATGAAACACAATCTTTGGCATAAGAATGGAGGAACGTTAATCCTAAAACTAAACACTGATGATTGATTTAAAAAGGATAAAACATTAATTTTTACAAAGAGGTATAAAATACTTAACAATACTGACGACGACAAGTCTACATATTTTTCACTTTCACGCATTCATGACGATTCTGTAAACTTTAACTTCAACATCATCATATATTTAGCAAAGTATGAAATATAAATTGTTTAAAAGCCAGAAAATCCACATACTCATTCAATAATTACAAAAAGAAAAAAAGAACAGCAACTTTTATGATGCAATATTCTAATACATAAACACCCTCTTTCGATTTTTGAGATATAATTCACTCAGTAAATAATTCATAATGCGTAAATCATTCGGCGTTAACTAACTCCCCCCCCCCCTTCTTCTGTTTAAAGTTATTGGTTTATTGATGAATAAGGCTAATTGTGAATAAAAATTAATTATGAGATTGTAAACTTTTTGTATTAATTACATTTTTTGATGATGGATTGTAAGACGATTTTGGCATTGCATTGTTTTTCTGCTAGTGGATTATAATTTGTTTCGATTTATTTTTAGTGATTAGTTTTGATTTGAATACTCATGGAATGTTTGGTTTGTGATATTACGGGCCTTGATTGCTTACATTCAATATTACTATATATTTAAATCCAAGTGCCCTACAAATGATGATTTTTTTTCTTAAGCATTTGTCCAATATGCATGATATTTTCTACAATTTTCGTTAATTATTCTGTGGCAACCAAATCTGAGATATTGTAACAGGATAACAACCCGTCTACTCAAACTTATTTTCTAGTTTTCATTAGAAAATTCTTTTTAGTTATTCTTAAAGGAAGAGGGGTTGCCATATAAATCTTTTTTGCCAATGATATATCACAGAACGATTAGTTATTGTCTTAATATTATCAGATATGAACGAATTTCCAAGCATTCTTGACCGAAGAGAGAAAGCATTAAAAGCAGAATATTTCTGTTGTTAGCAGTAACAGCCAGAAACACAATTGTATTTTCTGTTGTTTTAATTTTTTAATTATTCTTTTAATGCAGTTTTTTTAAATATATATATCAATATTAAACTTTTACGAATTAGGTTTTTTGTATACGACAAATATAATTCCAGAAATATATTCCTAGTTAACATACCAATATTTCAAAAAAAAAAAATTCTGGTAATGCAGATAATATAGAAATTTAGATTCTTTTAAAAGATTCTCCGAAATTTCTAAACTGGAGAGAAAAAAAGGTAGATAAAAAAAGTTCAAAACTTTTTTTTTTTTTTCAGACTGCTTATAAGGATTTTTAATTATTTTTGTCAAGAAAATGCCATTAAACTCATTCTCATAGTAACTAAATATTGGCATTTGATTGAAAAAAATTAGCATCGACAATTAAAAAAATTATTACACAAAAGCAACAAACAGAGTTATCATCATTATCATCTGACAACCTCGGGTGGTTATTAGCATCTCGGGAGGAAACGCCTGCCGGTCAAGATATTCCGCAGGAAACTGTTTCCCTTTATTGAAAACAAATGAAATAAACCTCCCTTCATGCACATTATTCCTTTTCTTGACATTTGTTTTTTTTAAAATAACAACAGAAAGCGACGGGACAATTTAAAACAAGCAGATGGAAAAGAAAAAAAAAAGAGTAAAAATGTTTTGTACACTGAAGACACTGGAGGGGGAAAAAAATTAAGTCACCTCCAGGGATGATTTTTTTCTCCTCATTACATGTTACTTTTGCGTCACTTTTATTTTCATTTAGAGTCATTACATATAGTTGTTTTGGGCCTGCACTTTTCTTTTTTTTTTAACCTTAATTCGAATGTCATTACTCAACGACATATTACAATGGGCGTTTCCTTGTTTCAAACATTCATTTCTATTATCTTGCTAAGCAACGGATTATTCTTGAGTTTTAATTACATTTCCTGGCCAGAACAATAAACTGACAGACTCTCTCAAACGCTAAAAACTTGTTTTAATTTTTTGTCTTTCTTTATGTCTTTATAACATTCTTTAATTAAATTCTTAACGACTGGACAACACACATGATTTAGCCAAGAGTTTCCTGAAACTTTCTAAGCTTGTTTTAAAATTTTTGTCGTCATTTAGATTACCAATAATAAAACAGATTTTTTAATAATAATAAAAGAACTAAATTCAAAAAATAAAATATTAATGAAATATTATGTGACTATTTTTTTCACTATTTTATCTTAAAAATCATTTTTTTAAATACTTGGGAGTAGACGGGTAAGTAAATTACACTTCGAGTTGATAGCACACTGATGCTACAAAAAAAAGTATTATAAAATGAAGCAACTTTTATTTTAAATATAACTTTATTTTAATAAAGGTCAAATAATGAGAAGCAAATTAAATCGAAACACAATTAATTTCAGTTATATTAATTTCATATCCAAGGCTATTTATTTCAATGTAGCATACATGCTTTGTATTGGCAACCTGAATCGTCATTGACTGCAGTGTAATTAATGTAATAATAGTTTTCAGAAGAATCCTTAATTGCGATTTCGGGCACTTTTACAAAATAATAACAGATTCCATTAACTTTAAAGTAATTAAAGGTGTTCGTTTTTAGATATATGATTTTACAAATTCCCTGGATTATACATAGGAAGCTTGCAATAGTTAATTAATGATAATTAATTTAATTTAAACATTACAGTTATTTCATTATTATTTTCTCCCAAAAATGATTCAAATTTCTAAAAAAAATCGAATAAATTTTTAAATTTCATGTACACAAAAATAAATTTCTATTAAGGGGGAAAAAAAAGATAAAAATAAACTATACAGTAAACGTGTAATATTTTACAAGCAATTAACTTAACGCTTACTTTAACATAGCTTATTGGCTAATCAATCATAAAATTATCAATTCTTTGCATTCGGAAAAGTAATTCGATGCATAATTATTTACCTAATATAAAGACTTGTTTATTGCTCCAAAATTAAATACAGACAATTGTTTTAAGTTGAATTTCCCTGAAAAATGGAATCATATTTTAATCATTCTGTAGGGGTTTTTGACAATCAAAATTAAATAAATATATATATAAAACGTCAAAATAACGCACCGTCTTGAATGGTGTCACCCTCCGAGTGCAAAGGGTTAAATTAAACATGCCAATATTCAAGAATTATAATTTTAATAATAATTAATTACCGCTATCTTTTTATAATTAAATCAAAATTATGTTAAACCACTCCAAAAATTATTCATAGCAAGTTAAATAGCATTCAATAAATAAGAACAACTCGCCGTTACAAATTCTTAATGATCATTTAAAAAAGTTATTTTTTAAAAAAAACTAGCCCTGTATTTTAGAGTTCAGCATTTATTATTCTAAAAACATTCCTCTTTTTTCAAAGTTATTTATTATGTTCCATTATTGATTCAAAATAAGAAGTTTTCATCTATTCTTTTTCCGATCTATTGATCGCCCGCATTCAATGTTTGATGTTACCAGCATTTTTTTTTTTTTTTTTTTTTTTTTACTGAACACGTTTCCCATAAGAATAAAGCTGGCAAAGTAAATAAATTATTTCTGTTATATCAAACGCATTGGAATAAACCTTTTCTTATACATTCTTTAAATAAATGGAAATGGCCAGCATGCCACACAATCAATTCAATAAAATTAATGAAATCTAATTATTTAAGTAATCTTATTTTATTGAAGAAAGTAATAATCTTTTATAAAAGTAAGCTACAAAAAAATGTATGTATACTTAATTTTTAATCCATCAGGTAAGTAAATTTAATAAAAAAAACTTGCATTTCCAAAGAATATAAAAGTTATACATATTTTGATATAATTTATAAATATCACATTAAAAAAAGATTTTATTATAAAATAGTCACGAAAAAGCAATAAAACTCTTTGAAAATAACAAAACTGTGCATAGTTTAAAATTGAGATAAGCATTAATCATTTATTTTGAAAACTTAACTACGAATAAAAACACTATATACTTTATATTTAATTGAAGTTTTGTATTGTTATTATTTTTGAGTGATCTTTATTATTTTAAACAACAATCAAATATTCTGATAATCACAATTTTAAGACACTTTTATCAAATAAAAATAAAAATTGTTTCAAGAAAATTTTAATAATGAAAAAACATTTTAGTATCATTTGAGCACGATATGTTTCATTAATTCATCAATAAAGATAACTTTATAAAGAAGAAGACAAAAGTAAGAGAATATTTGAAGGTCCAAATTATATATGCCACTGTGACATATCAATTTTATTTTGGAATCCACCACTAACGCATCCTGCAGAAGCACAGGGTAAGATAACATGCAGTTAGATGAAATACAATTAGATGATTGCGACGTCACAAAAGTTGACTCTATTCTTCAGAATTCTTCTTCCACGCATTTTAACGCGATTTCGACTTAAAATAATTTTGATTTAAAAATTAATATTTAAGTGTAATAGCGATGATGAGTTTTAGACGTTAATCTGGGACAGGCTCCTATGGTATCAAATTTAAAACTGGATTCGTTTGTTTATAAAATGTATTTACAAAAATAACTTTCTATAAACTTCAGGAATTTAAACTTCTCCACCGTACTACAAAAATTAATTATTAATAATGCATACAATATTCATGATATCGAATTTCGATTCGGCAAAATCGAGCAAATCCATTTTCACTACAACTCGGAAGGAATTACGTTTGCGAGGAGTGGCATCACACGGTCTCTCCGGAATGTTCGTTTGGCGAGATGAAGGCGGCGGATTCTTAATGGGAAGTCCATTTGCATTCTGCGCGGAAATATTCCAAAAGGCAAACTTTGTTTGTTTATTCTATCAGCTTCTTGAGAGGAATTTCGTGTAGGATGCACATTAGCATCAAATTCTTCGCCTTAGCTGGACGAAATTATGGATAAATGGAATTCTTTCACGCGCTTTTATATCACGTGGTAATTATTTTAAATTATTTCCTTTTACTAACACAAATTTCAGAAAGTTTCAGCCAATATATGGTGATAATAGATCAAAAGAGGAAGTAATGATTAAGATAATCATTCATTCCCTTATAAATTATTTTGGGATTATTTCTTGGAGGAATGTATTTTAATTTATGTTACAGATTGGTGACATATGTGACATATCATTTGTAGCTAATTTGTCCAACTTTAAAACTTTAAGAATCAGATAGCTACTCTTTTAATTAAAAATATCAATCGAAAACGGTAAAAAGGAGAAATACAAATATATAATTAATTTTCAAGTTTCAAATTTCTTGATTTTATACGACATTAATATTAATTATAAAACAATAGAATGCTGTGTTTTCTTAAGGCATTAAATTAAGTATTTCTGGAAATAATCTAATATATTTAAAAGTAGAGATACATTGGTAAAGAAATGGATTTTAAAGTAAGAAAATTTACATTTTCCATATTGAAACTCTATATTTATATAATTACGGCAAATTGTTAACTTTTAAAAAAGATTTTTTGATAATTCTAAAAAGCATATGAACATTCATATTCATAATAATTGTTCCATTAATTATAATTTAAACAAATAACAAAAAAATATTAAAATCAAGAAATGAAAGCTGTTATTTATTTAAAATTTAATTATAAATTCCAAAAACATTTCTTTAAAATTAATCTATTATCTATACTTATAATAAAGCGCGCGTGTGTGTGTGTGTGTGTGTGTGTGTGTGTTGGCGCTCTACAGACCAGACCATTCAACCTACAGCTACCAAATTTGGCACGTATATACCTTGGAGGCCGGGAATGTGCACCTGGGGGTTATTTTTCGAATTTTTAACTAGAATTTTATTTATTTAAAAATTAAGCGAAATTTTGCAATGTTTTTGCTATAACTGCCGAAAATATTACCGCACAAAAAAGATTTTTACATGAAGTTAAAGATAAAAAATTTATCTTTTAAATGATACTACTGTTTTAATCTTAAAATTAAATTTCTATTTTTAATGAATTTTTAAATAAATATTTTAACTATGTTTTTCAATAATTTTTTTCGTAAAAAATAAAAATTAAAATTAAGCACGTTTCGCATTCATGGGAAAAAATTAGCTTTTTTCAAAGTGTTGCCATCACATTGATTAAAGCTCCATCTAAAAATAAATTAAATCTTTTTGGAAATGAAATCTGCAAAAATATAATTTTCGGCATGTGTTTGTAGGAAATGAAACAAATATGAAATATTATTTTTTCTAAAAAATAAATTCAAGAATAATTATTTAATGATCTTTTACACTCTTTATACAGGGTGTTTATTTAGTCCAGGACCCATTTTGATGTTTAATAACTCATAAAATAATGAAGATATAAACAAATTTATCGCATTTATTGATGGAATAACTCACATATTTTCCTTTTCAGGTTTGAATATTTTTACTTTTGCAAATATCGTCTGCGCGTGTGGTTAATTTCAGATAATTTCATTTTCCAGTCTAAATATCTGTACTTTTCTAAATATCGTCTGCTTATTAATTGCGTTTTTCTCTCTTTTGTTTTTGGCAACTATTGAAATGTTATGTTTACTTTTGACGTGTTTGTTCTATGTAGTACTTTTGTATGTGATGTTTTATTCGAGCGGATATTAAGGAGAAAAGCATACACCACAAGAGAAAGCACAGATTTTATGGTGGTCATAGAGTTAATTTCCAATCAACTAAATCACTGACTTTTAAGAGTTAATTTCCAATCACTTAAACTGACTGATTTATGAAAATTTGAATATCACTATTCAATCAAAAAGGATAATTTTAGATTTTCCATCAATCGCTTCAAAGAAAATACGCGAATCAGCGCGCAGGTTTCTCAAGATTAATTAGCCTAAGATTATGAAAATGTTGAGTTTTTCTAAATTTTTAACATTTTAAACTTCATAAATAAGTCTTAGTATATCGTGGAAAATAGAAACATTCATTCATTTATTTAAAATTTGGTGTGTCCAGAATATTTCTCAGAATATAATACCTTACTGCATTAAATTTAGACTTCATAATTTTTGAAATATATTTATGTGCCGGAACAAAATATTATTTTTGATTTCATTTCAATCCTTTTGAAGGCAAAACCAAAAACTGAATTTTATGCTGAATCTCAGAAATTTTTGTTGAATTATTGTTTGAGATATTACATAAATTAGGAAAAATATTTTGTAGTTAACGTAAGACTTAAATACCAAGCGATTCTGTTTGCAATACTCACATTCAATAATAATAATAATTAATAAATAACAATAAAGATGATAAATAAAATAAAACGCTTGGTTTTATTAAAAAATATCTTAATATTAATTGCAATTTCGTCATTTACATTTTAAATTAAAGTTGAAGTTTTACCGGAAATGGCAACAAATTAGCAAAATATATATACTAAATTGAACGAAACGATCTAAACAGTATAAGTTTGGTATGACTATCAAAATGTGAAGATTAAAAATGTTTTGTTTGAGAATCCTTAAGAGACCAGTTACTTAAAATATTTAATTGAAAATTGTAGCGAGCGGTAATACTGGCGAACCGGCTGGTCGCCAAAGGCGGCTAGTAATAAATAAAAGAAGGAATTAAGTTCAGACATTAGAAAGCTTTTTCGGAATATTAGTTTGAAAAGACAAAAGAGACCAAGGAATTTTTTATTTTGTATAATACATGTTTTTTTTTATCTTGTTATTCCTAGCGAAATCCTACCGGAAAGTTTCCACAGTAAAGTTCATAAAAAACAAGTTTGGACAAATAAAACTTTCAGCTTGGACACGTATCTTATTTAGAATCAATTTGAATTAAATAAGACAGAGAAAGATGCAGAAAAAATGTCAAAAGAATAGCAAGTCGCAAAAAAGAAAAAAAAAATGGAAAGAGAGAGAGAGAAATGGGATAATAATTTTCTTCTGATGGCGAGGATAGGAGGAGGAAAAGTTGCATTCTCGCTAAGAATAAGAAAACTAAAGAAAAATATTTACTTCAAAAGAACACAACGCGAAGGAAATCAAATTTAAATTTTCTATCGTAACACCACAGACGCATCTGCATTTAGAAAAGCGATGTGTCACAATATCGCCCGGAAGAGAAGCAAAATATTCTCGAAAAAGGAAGATTTTGAAGAAAAATGACAGTAAGAAAGAGAATCAGATAGCGGGGAGGAAATAAATGAAAAGAAGCTGCTTATTTCCGCCCACAGATGGCGCTGAGAGAAACTTTTTTTTTTCTTTTACTTAGTTCGCTTTCATTCAATTTCGGAATTTTGACAAGTGTGTTGATTGAATATTCATGCAAACTAAAGAGTCAAAATTGAAAGCAGAATTCCACATCACAGCAAATGAAAGAGAAAATTTATGCAAAAAAAAAATCTTTTTTCCCTTACATTATCATTTTATTGAAGATCAGTAATTATGAAGAACGCTCTACATCTAAGGAGAAAGAAAATCGCAATTCTCAAGTCAGAAAAATGAATAAAAAACATAAAATTAAAATTCACTTTTTACTAGTTTAAAAATATCAATCGACAAAGAAAATAATAATTTTCCATGCATTTTAAAATCCATAATTTTGAAATTTATAATGTAATTATATTAAGTTCAGTAAGAATTATACAAGAACGACTGTCAAACGATTGTACAATTATATAAGAATTATATTACATTCGAATTATATAAGAACGACTGTCAAAGAGTTTTTTTCCGATGTTTCTGAATTTGTTGAAAAACACGGGAAATTAAAACAATAATCATAGAAAAATCGCTTAAATAGTTAAAATAATCTGTGTAACTTGTAAATTTTAGAAGTTTTCGAACACCACCACCACCCCTACTAGTAAGAAAAATAGAGATAAATTTAGTTTTTATGCTCCGGATTATCATCCGAAACAATTCAATGAATACCTCGAATAAGTGAAATAATAGATAGAACTGAATTACTATCCTACACAGAGCATAAATTTAAAACACAACAATTAAGAAAATATCTACAGAATATTTCTAAGAAAATTCTATATGTAAAACAAAAATGCCAGACGAATCTTTTTAACACTGCAGTCTTTCGAATATTATATATAACTACCGCTAACATTTTTTAATTAATTATATTACGTTATGTTATTAAATTAGTTATGTTATAACTATTGCTAACATTATTATGCTAATTATTTCCATAAAAGCATATATATCTATGGAGTGTAAAATTGTGAATAAAATAAATGCACTCGTAAAAAGAATTGCAATTAGGAGATGGTCCATTCAACATCCGACCGAACGCTGCACTTAAAATCTGTTGCCACTCTTCGAAACGCAAATTGTATTTCCTTTCCCCCATCAAAGTTCTCATCTTAGAATTCACAGCTCTTATGTCAGATCTGTAGGATTAGCATGCGTAAAAGAATACTAAACAATGTTTCTGCTCGCTATTTTTCTCGGAGTTGAGGCGCACTTTCCTTTCTATTGTTCTCCTCTCCGCAGGAAACTATAAGAAGATGTTCCAATCAAAACGTCAAGAATTTTATCGTCTGATTTTTAAATATGAATTTACTTGAAAAAATGAAAACATCTTTTCACTCTTCTTCTAAATATTTTTATTCGTCATTTTTATTTTTTTTTATTTTATCTTCCCTCATAGTTTCGAAATACTTTCCCCTCCTAAACCCCTCCCCCCCCCCCTTGATTTAGTCCCTAAAAGCAACTTTAAAAGAAATCTTTCCTTTTATTTCATTAGAAATCACAGCATTGTGAATTGTCAGTGGAACAATAAATAGAAAGTAAATATTTCAACATTTTCATTTCAACTTCTTTTTAAGAAAATGAAAAGATGTCAAAAAGAGATAATAAAAGTATAAAAATAATAGAAGTGATTTTTATTTATACTGAAATAAAGAATTTTTGCGACGATTTTCAATATTAATCTCTTTTTAAAACATTACACTCCACATTTAAAAAATAAACTATATTCCATTCAGTGGATTCCTAATTAGTACGATTTTTTAATTTAATTTACAGCTTAAATGATTATACTTCTTAAATGAAAACTCGTGTTTAATTATGCCATTTCTAATAATACACAAAAAATAAATAATTATAACTATATTCAGAATTGCAAAAAAAAAAAAAAAAAAGCTTATTAGGCATTTACTTAAAATGTGCAAAACGTTTAAAAAAATATGATACATTTAAAAAGATTTTTAATAATTATTCGATATTGTAACCATGCAATTTAAATGTTTTCAAGTGGAGTGTAGAAAGATAATATTTAAAATTTTGTGTAGTTTTAGATAGAGATTTTTCACGTGCAAACAACTGGTCGATATTTCATTACGATTCGAAAATTATACAAGATAATTATAGAATTCTAAAATTTTTATAAATACTTCAATATATTTTATAAGAATACTGCTATCTTTATTTCTTTCGTTAAATGTTTGGAAAAAAATTAATGCATTACATTAATAATTCATACAAGCGAATGCATACTTTGTTATTTGTTAATTAATCAACAAAGTGACACAGGAGTAATTTTCATCAATATGTTTTATATGTCTAGACATACAACTACATATTTAATCTCCAATTTTGCAAAATTTTATCATCGTATTGAAGAAAACATGAAAAGTAGACATATTACAGGACAAATCAGTTTCATAACGATACATTGAAAATTCAAGCAATTTCTTAAAAATATCAGGAAAAAAATAATTAACCTAAAAAGACGCCAAATGATTTTTTTTTATCGCAAGCTTTTCCATAAGGGCAGCGGTGACCTGGTGATAAGGCTTCGGAACCGTTGGGCTTCAGGTTCAAGACCCAATAGCACCGAAGAACCGTCGTGTAAGCGTGTCTGGTACACGTTAAATCCATCGGGGGCAAACGCACTCTCGCTGGTCTGGTGTGGAAGTTTGGAGAGGGGTTACCAGCTCAAGTGTCGTCCTTGTCATCGGAATGCGGTTCAAAATTACGAGGTCCATCCCAAAATAGCCCTAGTGTTGTTTTAAAATGGGACGTTAATATAACTAAACTATTTTATTTGTAACTTTAAACAAATATTTTCCTCCCAAATTATATTTCAGCCCATATATTTAAAATCGAAACATTTCAGAAAGACATTAAGATAAATGTACTTTCATTCCTGTAAAGTTCACAGGAATTTAAGATGACATTATCTCCCCTCACTTCCAACAGAAGAAATTTTCAGAAACTCCATTCTATTTATAATATTTTCAACCTGAAACTCCATCGGAAACGAAAAGCTCCCACAAAGGACCTAACGCATGCCTTAACGACTAGGCAATTCCAGATTTACGCAATGATTTTTCCTTAAACTGTAAAAATAGGAATCCCCCATCCCAGAGAAAAAAGACGCGCCAGCACACTTTCCAAAAAGATCCAAATACCGAAATCCAACGCCTTTGCTCAAAATAAGCGACGGCATCCTCTTATTACTCTTCCGATGCTTTCACCGAGGAAATAAAAAAAAAATGGGTGAAAAGAAGGGGAAAAAAAACATTAAGGGTATAATAAAAAAAAATCTTCCAAAGAAGACCAAATCCAGACAGAAAAAAGAAATCGCTTAAGCGAGCAAATTTCAGGCAAAGAGGGACTTTAGTTTAACAATAGAGTCGACCCTCCCAACTTTTCACGTCTTCCGTTCCTTCTACATTTGTTGCTGACCGGCGCGATTCTAAAAAGCTGTCAGTTTAAATTTTTCTTTCTCTCACGACGGCTTCCTTTGATCGATATGCGAAGGTGAGTATTCATTGCACTGGATGGGGTCTCTTGGGTGCTATACATCCCCAATTGTTTGTTTCGCTCCGATAGATTGACATAAAGACAATTCGGAAAGTGTCGAAGAGGTGATGAGAAATAATGGAGATAGTAGATGAAAATCGTGACCCCCCCCCCCTCCTCCTCTTTGTCACCAATGACTCGCTGGGTGACAAAAGAAAAGGGAGGGCTGAATGAAGTTCTCACTCTCTCGCTATATAGTAATATTGTACATAAGTGTTAAATTGTTTCTCTCTTAACTTAAATTTTTTTTTCTTTCTTATCCCCTCTTTTCAGACGGAGAAAGATTATTCTCGATTTTATTTTCGTACGATACAAATTTCAACAATAAAAATGAAATAATAATGAATCAATCAATCAAAAAAGAGACATTCAATTTTTATTTATTTATTTACTAATTTTCCTTTTTCGTTTGACTTGGGTCGACATAATATGGTTGTTCAGTACATTTAAGCGAAACGATTCATTAAACTTTGTTCTCATGCTCTTTGAAGTCTTTTTATAAACAAATATATCGGTCTAGTAATATTTCCTTGGTTTTACTGACTTTAAAAATTATATGAAATAGAGAAATAAAACTGAGAACTGATTTTGCCAATAATTAAGTCATTTCATTTTGAGAAATTCTTAAAATTATGCAATGAAAATATTTCGTCATAGATTCCATACCTAGCCTGGGACCAGACTTTTAAGAAACATTTGTCAGCCACTGTTGATTTCGGAAGGTTTAGGTTTTGCGAGTGTAATACGAATTAAAATTTGATAACTTAAACAAAAGTTTTTATTACTGTTTGATGAACACACATTTTTAGCAAACAGATGTATAAAAGCGGATCCACTCCGACTCCTTCTAGAACCATTAGATTCTTCTCTCTAATCTCTATGTAATGCACATCCCCCCATTCGGAGGGGGGGGTAACATTAAGTCAGTCCTGAAACATTGCATGGAATGAAATAATTTCAGAGGCTTCAGAAATCGCAAGATCATTTTAGGTGAAGTCAAAATGAATCAGGGAAGAGTGAAACAATCGCGTTGCATTAGTAAAAGTCAATTGACAACATTACGAACAGCAATGAATACAATATTGTATACGCGTACCGTATATAAACTTCTTAACACGACTTGATAAAGTAAGAACTAAATACATTAATCGCAAACACTATTCAAGCAGTTCTCATCTGTTGATTAAATATATAGATTTTATAAAAACACAACCCAGTTTTCATATTGGTGAAATTAATATACCGTGGCCATGATTAAGCTGTAAAAATGCTTACGCAACTATAAGATAATAAAGTAAAACCCATATTCCATAAATTTCAATCAACATGATTGGCTAATCTTAAGCCCTGTTCCGACGACCTGTGTCCGCCTCGAGTCTGGCACATTTTGCCCTTTTTCCTCTCTTTTGTGGTTTTATGGGGTTCTTTGAAGTGTATTAATTTTACCAAAATTTTGCGGGAAGCTCCGATCCGACATACAAAGGCGGAGGTGGTTCAACAAGGGCACAGTTGGCAAATTTATGACGCGGCTTTTTTTTTTTTTTTTTAGCTTTTACAAATGTAAGCTAAATTCCAAGTAGAATTCTCTTTAATTAAAAGTTCCCAACCACAAAACATTTTTAAAGAAGTTTCTTACATATACAATAAGAACTGAAATAACTTCTAGCATCAATAACTCATCTCTTTCCCGGTCAAAAAAACTCCTTCTTCCCTTTAAAAAAAAAAAAAAAAAAATCCTCTTCTGTTTCCCGAGTTCATCTTGCGAAGTTCTTTCCACGAAATTCCTCCTGAGAGCAGAATGAATAAAAAATGGCTCCGGAATAAGACTCACCTAAGACATCCAAGCATACTTTCCACCTTACTTCCCGAGAACGAAATATAAATCCGAGCTGGACGATGGCCACCGGCGGCTCTTTTTCTTCCAGGCTGGACACGTCAGTTTGAATTTCTCCCATGCGGCGGCAGAAGAAAAGGCTCAAACCAACCTCCCAATCGATAGTCCAAACAGGACGTAATGCAACTCCAGAGGTCTAAGGCATGCCAGCCCTGACGGTGCCGTTTGACTAAATCTTCTGCCATACTGTGCCAACGAAACAATCTACTCTTCAGAGAGACGAAGGAAAACTTTTCCGGGTCCTGCCTAGTCGCCGTATAAGAGGATTTTCCTCTGGATCCCTGGGATTTCGGATAGAAGGACGGACGGACGGATGACTCCACTTTCTCCTTCATAAAGTAGGGATAACGGTCTTATCCTTACTATAGCTGCCCAGAGGAAATCTATATCGATACGGCACGTTAAATTCATGGATGGCAGAGCGGACCCTGACAGAGGTTAACACCTCCACCTACCTGTAATTAACTGAACTAGATGGATTGATTATGCTAGGGCTAGTAGCAAAACATATTAGGTGGTAAACAGGGGGGCGTTCAAAAAATGTTCTGGTATAATAATTATGATTTTTATTCGTTAACGATATATTAAGTGAATTTCAATGAACCTTGTAGAGAACATCGCTCACAATAAACTACAAAAAGAATTAAACAATAAAATAAAATTAAGGATCATTAAGACATGATTTATTTTTTATTTATAATTTACGTATATAATATCAGTTTTTCGTTCTATTTGATATTTCATATTAATAATAAAATGATCGATTAACGATTAAAAAATGAATACTCGAAATCTGTAGCTGAAACTCTTATATTATTAGATTTATTTCTCAGTAAAAAATCCTGATTGTAATCTAAATACAAAATATTTCTTGTTATTATTAATAATAATCTACATTTTTAAAACACTTAAGAAATCAACTGGGAACATCCTTAACAGCGATTTCCATTGAAGATAACATTAAAGAAACATTTTCTTTTACAAAATAGACAGAAGGATATTTTTCTTAATACAATCAGATATTTTAATTTGTCCATAACATGAAATCCCATCTTTCTATCTAGAAAAAGTACATACTGCTTCTAGGTAGAATATTATATAGGATTATTATATAGGATCAGCAATGCGTATATTATCCAGTATAATATACTGGATAAATCGAAATTATTAACTTATCAAAATATTTTTTTTACGTTTTTATTTAACATGCCTTATTTCATATTTGTAAACAGTGAATTTTGTAATAATTTTTTTTATTCGCTTCCCGTTAAACTAGAAATCTCAAATATTCAAACTTACCTACCCTTGATGACAATGTCAAATTTTAATTCTTTAACATTTTAAATTATGAATTACACGATTAATTTAAGTAAATTTTGATTCCATACAAGAGCGCATCATCTGTTAATGAATTTAGAGTGAAGTGCTTTCAAGATTCATTAATAATTACAACGAAAAATCTAAATATTTTAAGTTAACCCCTTCACAAATTTCTTTCCTTTACTATGAAATTAGATGAAGTCTTTAATTTAGGGAATATATTGTTGTTTTAATTCAATTGAGAATTCATATACAAAACTTGAGATCTTTGCTTTTCTGTGTAATTTTTGTATAGCATTTTAACAATTATGAATCGATTAATTGTTGTCTAAAAGTGTAAAAATGAGATAAATCGATGCACACATGCCATACGGGCAAACCAGTTAAGGCGTTAAACTTACTATTTCTAAGATTTCTACGCCTATAGAGTTATTTAGTATTAACAAAATATCTAATCTAGTTATTTCATTTTGATTTAAAATAATGTCTCGTAGCTCTACTCAAATCTTACCCAAAACAAAACAAAAAGAAGAAAACTTCGAGTGTGGCGCGGGGGATAGCGAACCTCTTCTTCCACAAAATGGCCAACCTTGATGTAACTAGAGAGTCATTTAGTATTAACAAAATATCTAATCTAGTTATTTCATTTCGATTTAAAATATTGTTTCGAGGCTCTAGTCAGATCTTACTCGAAGCAAATAGAAAGAAGAAACACCAGGGGAGGGGGGAGACAGCGAATCTCTCCTTCCATAAAATGGCCAACCTTGATGTCACTAGCCATGACCTACGCAGTTCAATGACGCTGGGCGAAAAGAACCTTTTCAACTGTTCACAAATAAGCTGCCTTTTCTTCGAAAGTAAGTTACCGGCATTACTGGAAGAGAAATCATAGTAATAATCTCAGAGGGGAGGATCTGGCTGAACAAGCAGAGGACGGTGCGGTTTCTGGTAGAATGGGCGATATACCAACTGTTTTTAGTTCCTTTGTCATTTTTTTATACTCCTTTTCTGATGAATTTCTGCAAGATATAACTGTATGAAGAACGATTCGAGGCTTCAAAGAAATACGGAAACGGCCATGAGTTTGTTGCAATATTTCACCGAATTGTCTGCCAAAATGAAAATATACAGTTACAGCTTTACCACAATGTTGTTTTTCATCAATGCAATGCATGACTAATACTGTTGAATAAGATCTTGCCATATGCATGATGTGTGCGTATGATTTACGTTTAGTTTAGTTCTATTAATGCCATGTTTTAAAGCAAGACTAGGGCTATTTTGAAACAAACCTCATAATTTAGAACCACAGTCAGATGACGAGGACGACCCATGAGTTGGCACCCCCTCTATAAACTTCCACATCTTACCAGCAATCGGCCGTTTGGCCCCGACGAATTTAAAGTGGACCAGACGGTTCTTCAGTAGAATCGGGACTCGAATCTGAAACCTTCCGGATCCGAAGCCGAGACCTTACCACCAGGCCACCACGGCCCTCATATGAATTATGATTGTAAGAAAAAAAACTAATGTAATTTGATGCTTGACCTCACTGGATATCAATTTATTCATTTAATACAGAATACAAATAACTGGAAATCAAAGTCTATCAAGCTAATTAAAACCAAAATTTGTCATATGATATAATGAAACTATCTTCCAAGAACCAGTTTAATAATTTTAAAACAAAAAGTTTTCGAACACTTTATAACTTATAGACATAAAATAAACCACAATTTGAAACCGAATACGCACTTGCAATTAGCTTCAAAATCAAATATTTTAACTATTTGATTTTTTTAAACTCAAAAACTTCAATCTGATCTTTGGACTTTACAAAAGTAAAGAAAAAATTAAATAGAACTAAAAAGAAAAAAAAAGGGGGGGGAAATAAATTTATAAAAAAATGAAAACGTAAAAAACATACTAAATAAGATCCAAAAACGACAGCACACACACACACACAATTACTAAACCAGTAAACAAACAGTATTGTTATAGTTACAGAAAAGGTTAAAAACATTCCCGCCTATTTGGTCTGTGTCATTATTGGGTTCAAAATACAAACTTCTGTTCTAGTGTCAAGCGGCTGAGACAGGTTTTTTTTTCTTTAATATTTAAATTGATTTATTTACCGGAGTGCGAATAAATCCACGCATGGATAAAAAGTAAAAGTCAATGAGCTGAGGTTTGCAATTTTCGTTATTTTATTCTGATTCATTATATTCTCCCTTTATGGAATAAATTGAAGGTTATTGCTACGTTTTTTTCAGCATTTCTTTTGCTGGTATTCAATATTACATATCTTTCCACTCGTGAATTCTTAGTTGCTTCAGTTCAATTTTAGTAATTAGTTACGATTTAAGCGTTCATGAGCAAAATAGAAGATCCCAATACAAGGGAAGAGAACTTCTATTGTTATTATTATTTATATAAATATTTCTTTCATTTATTTCTTAAGTACTCTGCCAATGTGCATGAGAAATTCTACTTTACCTTTCGATCTGAGAAATGTATATCGGAAATGTTTTTAAGAAGATAGTCTATTTAAAAGTTATGAAACTTGTACTCGCATTTCCTAGAGTCAAATGCATCAAATATTTTTTTTAAATCTTATTTTATTCTTAAAAAAATTTTTGAACTATAATTACAAATATTTTTTCATATAACATCAAATACTTTTTAAAAAATTCTTGGAATTATTCTGTAAAAAAAAAAAATTGAGCTATAATTAAAAATATTTTTTCATATATTTTAGACGGTATAATTCTAAATATTTTCCTATTCTTTTTTTCTTAAATATAAAATAAAAAATACATTTGAAATGAATGCGCTAAGTCATGAATGCACTGAATTTTCGTTGAAATTTTGTATTTTTCTTAATTAAAATTGACTCCTAACTATCTAAAGATATTTGAAATATTAAATACATCCCTAATTTTATTTTAAAGTTTAAACAGAAATCATTAATATATAAATGCAGCGTCATATGCTTAAAAATTACGATGTGGCACATTTCAAAGAAAAGTAAATTTGAAAATAAAATTGGTTTTAGACAAAAAACATTAAAACATTAAACAGTATTCTTCTGATCCTTTTAAATATTAATCTTAATGAAAAAGATATTTTAAAATATTACTGAATATGTTTAGGGGATAAAATGTTAAAAAGAAAATTTCTTATTTCCGTCATCTCTTGCAAATTTCTATGTCTACCATCCCTTTAAAAGGATAACAACGTCTATAGACTCAAAGTACTGTCTCCATCAAATAAGTCTCATAGCATTTCTAGAAATAGGGGTTGAATTTGCTCTATTCGTGGAAAATATATATAGACATCAATGAAGACCATGGAGAAAGAAGAAGATGTCTCAGTTTACTATCTGCCATGGCATTTTATACCTTCATTCGAGAAACAGGTGATCCCTTAACCCAAGTCACTAAGAAAAATCGCTCTGTCATAGACGGATATCTCGGACAAGAGAATGGCAGAGCGGTGAGGACTTATTACCACGCTTTACATCTTCCACGTTCCTAACATCCCCTCCCCCTCCCTCCTCACAAGTGAAATCACCTGACAAGGAACTAGCCTGACGGCATTTGTGTACGCCAAAATCACCAATGTACTTCCTAAAAAGAGATATAAATGTCACTCTTTTAAAAGAATGGGGATTCGTTTGGAAACAGAAAAGAATGGAGAGCAAATTATTTCGCAAGCACTTTTCAAAAGAGAAGTCGTATGATCAGTTGGAGGTAAGAAGAATTATTCGTTCAGCTGAAGTAGGAATGGTTCATAGTCAGCGACAACTGAACTAGACACAGTTTCAAAGCAGATTTGACTGGGATTTCTTTTATATAATCATCACTTCTAGAAAAAAAAATAGAATAAAATATTCAAAAATAATGAATAAAAATTTAAAATTAAAAAAAAAATTCTTACAGATTTTCTATTTGATTCATTTAATAAAAATTACAGCTGAAAATAATGGAAGAACTTTGTACTATACTATATGATGGCTCTAAAATATACAGAGAACTTTAGAATTCATTGCTTAGAAGATAATTGAAAAATATCTGCATACAATATCAGTCACGGATACAAAAATCAGAGCTGAAAATAATCAAAAAATTGTGATATGCTGTATGAAACCGCTGAAAAGTACAGAGTGCTTTAGATTTCATGGCTTAGAATATAACAGAACAATATTCTACATACAATATCGATAAGAGCTGTAACTAAGTCTTGGAAATCAGACAAAATGGTGAGCTCTACAACACTTTTATCAGGAATTATAAAGTAAATATTAAACTATATCTCCGGTATTAATCAGCTAGCATTTTAATTTGAAAGCAAGCAGAAAATCAGCTTCTTATATTGTCAAAATTCTGGATAAAAAACTGTGCCGGCCAAAGATACAAATTGTTCTCGTAGATTGCATTTAAAATGGACCCTCCTTAACCATGAAAGATTAGCTCCAACATAAGTTTGCTTATTTTAAGATTGATTCTTAAAAGCTCACTAAGATCATAGAATGGTTCAATTTCAAGTATTCTGAATTCACTGTACTGAGATATGTTGTTGCTTATCCTCAAAAGTTTTGATATATCTCAGATCAGCTCTATTAGGTTGTTGACCGCCAAATAATCTATAATAATAAGGGGGTCGGATGTAAAGTTTCCTTTAGAAAGTCCAATCCAGAATGTGATCTGGTGAAGCTAGATAGTCACAGCGTTTTTTACAAGTAGGATGGATTTTTCCACCACTTTCAAAGAAAAGACACACACTGGTTTCATCGTTAGCAGAGTACTAACCCCTAAGATGTTGTAGTGCACTGTGACTGTCAATAAAATCCAGAGTTCCCCAAAATCACAATCATAAAATATGATGGCATCCAGCCCTACATTAATCGCAATTAACTCAGTCCTGAAAACAAAGCAAGTGTCAGTGTGTACTGAAATGTTAGTCAAACGAGCAAACAAAGAAAGGTTCTCACAATCGCCAACAGTCAGAAACTTTCATCTGCCAACCCCTCTCTGAGGTTTCCTGCTCCCTCCCTTTGTCCAAAATACCGAAATAAAATAGGCTATTAAACTTCCGGTAGAGCAACCTTAACGACAATATAAAACGAAAGTGTAAAAGTAAATCGCGGTGGAAATAAACAGGGAGAGAATGGAAAGGAAAAGCAACGGAAAGAAAACTCTTGGCAGGGTACCATAAACTACGTTGCCGCCCCATCAGTTCGAAACAGCCCTTACCTCTGCTTTACGCCCTCCCCTTAGAAATGGCGAAAAGGAATGAAGATTTATCTTAATTCACAACTTCGTATTTCAAATTTCCCCAGTTGCACCTCCCCCCCCCCCCGCAAGGTGATGGCCCTCAGCATGGCCAAGGAAGGAAGGGATGGCGACCCAGGAAATAACCAGACGTGTCCAGTCCACTTCATCCGGAACGTTTTTATTGCCGGATGGATCACCTCGTGTCCAATCGGAGATCGAGGTGAATGAAAGAAAGAGGGGCGGGGAGGCAACAGGTCATATTTTTTAATGTTTGGAACTGTAGAAATTGTATATAGAAGTTTTCAGATAAAATAACAATGGCAAGTAAAAAAATGGAATAGGTTGCTGAGCAATAATGGAACATCTCGTATATTTCGAGACTCAGACAATAGGTGCAGATCCAAGTCTTTCATAGAACTGATAGTTTAGAAAACTAAATGAATACTATTGTAATGCTTTTTATAAACCACGAAAATTTTATAAGAAACTGTCTGGTACCCGGGGCATTGCTGTCGCAGAAAAAATATTTCTGGAAATATCGTTTGAAATTTTAAATAATTATATCTTGTTTAATTAGGAAAGATAGAAAGAATGATATTTATTTGCTCGTCATTTCATTGCAATCAGATGAAAGATACGGCAGCGAATAAAATGCGAAAAAACAAAAGGTCATATTTATATATTAGATATAATAATTGCACTGTGCCTATAAACATCGCGCAAGAGCAAACAATAAGTTGCAAAGTTTTATCGTCATTGGATGAACGGTACTTCAGAGCATAAAACACGAACAAACAAAAATTCATTTTTATATACTAGATAGGTTAAAAATTAAATATATCTCAAATTTTCAAATTTTAATGAAAGGAAAAGCTATACAAAACGGTAATATTTGTTCAATATATATATAACAGAATTATTCGTAAGTTAAAAAATTTTTTTCTATGTCTCAAAAAGTAAGACAAGTAATTTCCAAATCAGTAATACTTCGACAGCATAAAAATATTTACAAAAAAAAAATTCAAATACTGCAGCCGCTTAGTTTTAACAATAATTTCTTAATACTTCTGTAACTTTCGAGAAAGGAATCATCCAGCAAACCTACGTAAATTTATACGCAGCATCTTTTAATGAATCTTGACGAATTGAAAATCTGTATCCAAGGTCTCGATCAAAAAGTTACATGGGCAAGTTGACTTCGAATTCCCCATGTTTAGAAGCAATTACTTACTTCCCGCTAATGAATCCAATTTTCTGCAATTTCGATGTAAAAAAAACAACCTTCAGCCCGGGGGCTGAGCAGTGATAATCGTTCTAAGGGGTGGGGGAATCATCAAAAACTGCTGACGTTGCACAGAAGTTGGACGTAAAAGGTTGGGATATTAAGTGGAGCCCTGAAAAAAAAAATGACTGCAGATGTCGAGCAAGTATTAAAGATAATTAAAATAGAGATTAAGGCAAGGCCTGGTTAGTTTCGATCACTTTCCTAAGAATTTGTAAACTTAATACCATAATCTGTGAAGTGCTTCTAATTAGTTATTGATTGCTCGCAAGTAATTAAAGTTGGTAACTCTGATTTTTAATTACATATTCAAAAATGATGACAAGGAGATTTCGTGAGAATAAAATATTGCATCTCATGCAAATTTTGCCCAATCAGAATAACAAAAAATATTCTCCAACTTATATTTTCAGAGCTTAAAGGCAATTGTTTCATTAATCCAAAATAAGTAGAGCAGAGTGAACAAATTGAATTTTAAACTATCGGAAAATGAACTGCATATTTGTAAATACACAATATGGGAGTTTATATATATTTGTAATTTGCTTGCGTATTCGTAAGATTAATTATATTGTAAATACTGTGTTAAAGACTCATTAATCCAAACATATAGAAATAGTCAGGATATACAGAATCTGAAGGATAAAGTATAATAATATTCAATTGTTTATCATAGCATCCTCCAGGTATTGTATATAGTCAGGATATACAGGACCTAGAGGATCAAGTACAATAATATTCAATAGTTAATCATGCATCACACAATGACTACTACGACTGAACGTGAGGCACCCGAATAAATCTGAATAACCAGACCGACGCGGCTGCACAAGCGGGGGCTGAGGTTGAGTTCTAAGGACCATCACCGGCTACGGTACAACCCTTCCAGTGGGTAGCACGTTCCACCATCAATAAGGGGTATTGTCAATAATTAAACCTAATCAGGTCATTGATTTATTAATTCGAGATCAGTCGTTCAGATTGGAATAAAATTTCCGAATTAATCGAATCTGAATCTAAGCAAATGTCTCTAAATAAATAGTAAGGACGTTAATGATGTTATGAAATTAGTAAACACTTTTATATTAAACATGTTTCGTAACTGGAAGAGATCGAAATATTCCACAATTGTCCATTTATTTCAACAACAAAAAATTAAAGATTGTCTGTATTAATATGATTGCAAATACTTATTCATAATATAAATTATTAGTTGCGAAAGGCATCAAATGGATAATGAGTTTATGGATAACAAGATAAATATTTAAATTTTGATAAGGAATACATAGATATGATCTAAAAATTTCTGGAGAATATATAATGATAATGCTTATTGTTACAATGTGCTATATTTGCAAATATTATAAATAGGCAATGAACGCAAAAGTGTACCAAAAATCTATCGACACTAACATTCTATTTGTCTGCATCGCCAATAAATCCATGCAAATTCCTTATCAACAAGGCAGAAACACACGCCCTCCAATCCTGCAATTCATATACTTTTTGTACCATACTATGGCTGTAAATGAAAATTGATATCAATAAGAACTCACCTTACGTTATATTGGATTAATATGATGTTCGAATTTTAAATAATCTTTTAATAAATGATAAAGGTGGGAAAAAAATAAATTTTTAGAGCAGAATTAATTAACTACCGTAAGCTGAAAAATTATGAAATTCCATTTTTTTATCATACAAAAATGGATAATAATGAAAAAAATAGATAAAAGGTGAAATATGAAAAATACTGAAGGGTGATATTAAAAAATTCATACACAAAATGGATATAAATCGCTCATTCGACTGAGATTGATCTATGCATTGTATTTTAAAGAAGCCAGTCGCTTTTCAAATAATTTTATACAATATAGGGAAACTTATTCAAAAAATATAGCGCAAGCAATAGACCGTAATATTAAGACGCTACGGGAAGAAATATCGTCTGCAAAAAGTTGAGGTGTTTTCTAAACCCGCATCGACAGCCTGTTTCCTCGTCCAAAATCATAAAAAATGATTTTTAGGAAACGATTTCTCCCAACTTCGGTCACCCTCTATCTCAGGCTTCGATTTTTATCCCGTCACTTTTTTTTTTATTTCTTTTGAGACGAGAGGGGGGAAAATTGCTTTTTTTTTAATGCTATGCTGCAGTATTCGTTTTTCAGTGATTATTTATTTATACACCATAGCACAATTTTTCAAATAAAATAAAAAAGGAATTTTGAAAGAAAAAAATGCTATATTTTCAACTTTTGACAAAAGGCAAAATAACGACAGTTTCCTAACGATTGCCTAAAGGAGAATTTCTTCAAAAACGATTAAATATAGATGAAAATAATGCAAACTTAGAATTTGTTTAGAAAATTAAGCTTCAACATAGAGATCAGTGATACTTCAGAGATTTATTAAAAAATATTAATCATTTGTAGTGTATTTCATATTTATGCATTTGTCTGTTGATTGCAAATCGGAAAATAAAAGAAAAGAAATTGGCCTACGCAGTGCATTAAAATATTATAATTTACTCTTTATGTAGAGTTTCACAGGCTACCTTCCATAGCACTATTTAGCATATTTCATTTGGTGAATACCCAATATTTGGGTGGAATATATTAAATTATTTATTATTATAAGTAAAATTCCATTTGAATATAAGTATTTAATATAGCAAAATATTTTTTTTTCTTTTTAATATAAATTTAATTGTAATTTTTTTAATTTCTTCCAAACTAATAAATAATTTAAGACGAATAAAATAATTTATCTTCACTTTTAAAAAAATAAGCATTACTATTCACTAATAAAATTCGACTTATGCAGATGCAGAAAAAAAGAAATCGGATGCAGTTTCATTAAAATACATTTATTTAGGTTTCAGTGAGAAAGATTTTCAAAATACAAATTTTTAAAATATCATTCATGAAATTCACTGTAAATGCATTTACATTAGTAATGCATTAAAAAAGCGTGCCTTTATTCTTGCATTTTCCTGAATTTCGAGACAAAATATTATCAAATCGTACTTTTACATTTTCTTTAACAATATTCTTTTCAATCACCTGTAATTAAGCAAGAAAAACAAAACAATTATACTATATTTTTTTAATGTTCATTTTTTTAGAGATTGATGATTATTCGTAAAAATGATTATTCCCAAAAACAGCACTTATACTGTCTTAAATGACAATACATCAGTTTTCGGAATTCTTTACAAGTCACTCAGTTAAATAAAATAAAAATTATTCCACTGAATTTTTCGCTCCAGCACTAAATTAAAAACTACAACTTTGTCTTATTTCCTTCATTACAGAAAATTTTATAAAAGCTTTGTACACTTCTTTTTGTTAATTCAATTCGCTCCAAACTTTTTTAAAAAAATAACTTCATGATCACTACCAGAACTTAACGCTTTAAGAAATTGAGTTAATTATGTACATAATTTTTTTAATTGCATTAACGTTTTTTTAACAGATAGTGTAAAATGTATCGAAATAATTTATGGAAGAAACAAAAGGAAGGATTTCCTAGAATTTCAAACTTCATTACAAAACAAAAGAATGTGCACTAAATTCATTATATCGTAGATATACATCTGAAAGTGTTCAAGTAAAAAATAAAAAATGAATTAATGTGTTCATATTGCTTTGTAATGCTATCTATGTAATAGGAAAAGTCATGCATATCCATATATCTTTTTTTATATAATACTAGCTGGTATCCGTCGCGTTGCTGCCGCAAAAAACATAATTTTGGAAATATCGTTTGAAATTTGAAATGGCTATTTTATTCAATTAGGAAAGATAGAAAGAATGATATTTATTATCTTGTCGACAATGAATACATTCATTGAAATTGAATGATATATAAAGGAGAAGTATAAATAACATTTATTCTATTTTTTACTTTATTATTCAAATATACTTTAGCGTAGACAATATTTTTTTTTTTCAGTTTTCAGCAAAAACAATCAATTTTCTTGGCTGTCTGACTCTTGAGTCTCCAACCTACAACTGGTCATGTGAAAAACATGGATTCTCTAGGTTCAAAGCAATAAGTTTGCAATGTTTTATCGCCATCGGATAAACAGTACGGCAGTGCATAAGGTACGAACAAACAAACTTTCATTTTTAAATATTAGAATATAATAATTGTACTATGCCTATAACCTTCGCGCAAGTGCAAGATAAGTTGGCTAAGTTTTATCGCAACCAGATGAATGGTAAAGCAGTGTGCATAAAATAACAAATAAACATTCATTTTAAATATTAGATATACTGCACATACGTTAATTCATATATGCAATATTTTTCTGAGGTAATATTTTAAAAAGATTATAGGCATTAGGCCATTGTTCTTTTGCGTTTGAATTTTTCTTCAGCTTTAGCTGTGCACTGTCAATCTGAAATTTAAAAAAAAAATCAATATCAATTTATTACAATTATAATTAATTAAATTCATTACCATCAGGCCAAGATTTATTGGAATTTTTGGTAGGATTAACAATAATCCAGTAAATTTCCCACATACTCCCTTATAAAAGCGTTATCAGCCTTTCTTGAACATAAAAACTGTTAGTACCGACCACGAGTGCACAAATTTTTATTTTTAGAGAATCTGAGTTTTTATTTTTAGAACAGAGTTCCAGCACATGAGCACTTTGTAAAGTAATAGTATAACAAAGAAAACCGTGCATGCATTCTGTACGTTATTCATGGATTGATTAAAACCAAAATTTGACACAGAGCTTATACTAAAGATCATATAACAAATTCCATTTATTAAATCATTGCATTTTTATTTACCTTATAAACATACATGCGAAATTACAGATTGATAGATTAATCAACTCATTGGAGGATCTGGTTCTAAATTTGATATAAAAGAATGCTTAGATTTAAAACGCTGCACTAAATTTTATTCCTTTATCTCTATAGTTTTTTATCATGTTCACTTTCACTTACAGAAGTATGCTTTCGATACAAAAACAGTGCATTAAATTTATGCTTTTAGCGCTTTCGGTTTTATCATGTTCAGTTGCACTTACAGAAGTAAGCATTAGATATTAAACTGTGTGCTAAATTTTATCTTTTTAGCTCTTTAGATTTTATCATGTTCACTTGCACTTACAAAAGTATGTTTTACATGCTAAAATTGTGCACCAAATTTTATTTATTTAGCTCTTTAATTCTTGTATATTTATAATGTTCACTTTCACAAACTTTCTGAAATTTCATTTAGATTTCATTTAAAATATGACAGAAATGCCTGGAAATTTGGTGTTAAAACTACATACCAAATTTCACTCTTAAAAATTAAAACATTCTCGAATTTCTTCTTCATAAACATTCATAATTTTTGTTCCAGAGAGGTCTGAGATGCGAAAAGTTGTCAAAATTCCAAGTTCGAATTTTTTTTTTAACGATTACAATACTTTTTCTGTTTATATATTTCGTGTACGAGAAAGAAACAGAATGTTCCAATTTTAAATAGCGCACAACAGTTTTGTATAAAAGAAAACTGTTGATTAAAGTTATCCATAATCTGCAGTAATAGCAAGAGCTGAAATTTCGAAAGGCACGAGCATATATCACGAAATCTTTTCGTTTCATTCGAGTTCCAGCATCATTTCCCGCCAAAACTAGCAGGCTTGAGTCAATGAAGCGAACAAAATGGCGTCTTTTCATTCCACGCGTTTCAGCATTCCTTAACTGACATGCTTAAATGAGAAACTTAATTAAAACAAAATAAAACTGCAGCTGCAAACGCCTCCAAAGAAACTTTTCCTAACGCTCTGTAATTACAGATTACAAAAGGTTGACTAATAAGGAATTTTTCCCGGGATAATTCGATATTCCTCGGGTCAATTAAGGGTAAGGAGATTAAAACGCCTTGGTAACTTACAATCGAGCCATTGTAATCTGCAGGCAAATAGTTAATTAAATTAAAGTAAAAATGAGAAAAGTGATTGAGATGCTACTAACTTTGGGCGGAAGAGATGATGATTAAAATAAGATATAGAATGCATTCGCATGAATATTTCTAGAAATTATAGAGAGTTGCATTTGTCAAAAAAAATGCATTAAAACATATAAGGATATTTATCGTGCAACTCGAAATCATATATGTAGTAATATATTCAGAGAATATGGGATCTGTAACAAAGAGATTCTTAACATTTTCGCATGTGTTTCACAAACTTTGATAAGATTTCCAAACCAAAGACGAATCGCATTAAAGAATGACAGGGATAAGGAAAACGAAACAGAAAAATGTATCCTTTAATCATCATTGTTTAAAAAATGGTTGATGGATATGCGCTTCAATCATAAATTACTCGCTGAGGACTGTTGGTGATTTTCCAAATTTGCTTTAAAGCAAAACACAAATGTGGATCAATTTTCTCAACAAGTCCTTTAAGAAAGCAATTTTCAAGAGGACATTCTATATCAATTTTGCATTCTTAATATCGTTTAAACAAACCAAAACTGCAAAAACTAAAATGCTGTAAACTAATAAACTGAAACTTCTATAAATAGAGATCAGGTTTATCAAAATCCGCGTTATCTGAAATGACTTTAAAATCGCAAATCCAAAATATATACGTCTTAGTGCATGAAAATAATCGCAGTTATTAAATGAGTTCGCGACATACCTAGTTTTTTTTTCAAATGAGTTATTCATATGATTTAAACTGTTACTAAGAATACATTCATGCACTTACTGTAAAAATAAAAATGCAATTTTAAAGTTACTAAAGGTTATAAATACAGTTAACAAAGAGAATAACGAATATGTTTTATACTCGAATCACTTCAGAAGTGCATTTTGTATATTAGTACTCCACTTAATATTGTAATATATATTAGTACTGTATATTGTATATTAGACACGAAACAAAATGGTTGCTTTTTCTGTAATTTCTTAAAATGTATTTATTTATTCATTTCGATATTCCTAGGAACTACGATATTCAAGCATCATTTAAAAAATCCTCAATATGACAAAACGTTCAGATAATGTTCGTTATAGACTTTCAATGACCCATTCACAGCATTTGCAAATACCTAGTTTCTGTTTTGAAGCTTGAAGTCGTTTACTTCAATGTGTTTTGCATTTTAACACTTTCTCTATCATGAGTATCACCTTTGAGTTACACCCATTTTCTACTTGCACCAAATCATCTACAGTACACTTCCGAGTATCCAGTACGCGACTATCCGGTCTAAATGAAGAAGGCAAGGCTTTGCATTGGCGACACTGCCTGCGCATTGGAAGCGGGCATCTGTTACAATGCTCCTACGTGTCGTATGCAGAATGCAAGTTGAGACAAAAAAAAAAAAAAAAAAAAGCGCAGTGTTCTGCTTGTTGTTCATTGTTTCGTCTGTGTGTAACGGACCTCAGTTGTTGCCGCTGTTGTTGTTATCCTGCCTGCCCTTCCGCCGCCATATTATGCCGGATACTCAAGACTGCACTGCGTTTAATTAAATTGCCCCTTACAACTATAATTAACAGATAAGAAAGAATAAGTCAGATAAATAGATAAGTGGTCCGAATATCAGGCTTGATCCGTGGAAGTGAAAATGTTACAAGAAGCAAAATAATGAAGAGAATTTTTCAAAATGCTGACCACCTCTCTAGAAAGGACTATAACATATTAAAGCCGATATGTAGGCAGAAAATCTAACTCAGCGAACAACTTCTTTGCATCAGGGTTCGGATTAATACTCATATTATAATCCATCATAGAAGTAAAAATAATTTGAACCCTCCTATTTAGATGCCCCCAAAAGGAATCTAAAGATTGTTACTATCTAGACTATAATTGACATACGATAAAATTCCCATTTGTTTCCATGTTCAGCTGGCCACAGACGTCAACGGCCAAATAGCTTTCAAAAAGAAGAAGAAAATTATTGCCAAATCCTGATGAAAGACCGTCCATCTTCAGAGTGTCAACAAGATAATGCTTTTAAGCAGAAATCAAAACAAATGAAACTCGTGAGCATTTTCAGTTCTAGAGACATTTTTTCCCCTCTCATCCTCATTCATGCTTTTCGTCTCCTTCCCTCGTCATGTCAAATAACCTGTATCATTTGAACACGTTTGATTCATTCATACATACAGCAAATCTCAATGTATCACTAAAAAGTTTTTTTAAAGGTTTCGAAAATCTTCAAAAGTGAAAAATAAAATCTGACAAGATAAAATGAAATCAAATGTTACAGAATAACTAAGGCATTTCATATTGGCATCATTATAAGGCATTTTTTATAACCGGGCTAGGAGCTATCATTACAGGTTCTATATTTGAAACAGTTGAGTGTGTCTGACGAGTCAACACGTCAATCTAATTCTTTTAGCGCGGTCGATGTATCATTTCTTTATCTAACAAAAATGAAATTTTATTCGTTTATGTTATGACTTTTTGCAGAATTTAGTATGCAGTCATTTGTATTGCGTTCGACGTGTGTATGCATCATCGCTTGACTTTAAAATGGGGGGCTTGAAGAACTTTAAAAAATAAATTTCATTGTGATATTTATTATTATTATAATTCGAATTTGAGATTTTTTCAGATTTACACATTTTAAACCTTACAAAAAACACATTTCTGGAAAATGTCTGTCAATTCGTCTGCTTCTCTGAGACAAAAATAAGTCAAAAACATTTTGAACCAGACGGTCGAAATTTGGTATAGGGTCCTTGCATCCAATGTGCAGATTTCTATCAAATTTTGTGGAAATTCTATTCAGAGGAAGTCTGACTGTCCGGCTGTTCGAATACAAGTCAACAAGATAACAACAAATGAAAGGGTGATGCATGAATAAAATCCGATACACAGATTTAACATCTATAGTGCATGAATTTCCAAAATTCCAACAAGCGGTTGAACGTCTGTCTGTCTGTAAATGCGATAACTTAAAAATGCAATGACTTAAACAAATTAAATTTCGTTTGTGAAATTGTGACTATCATTGTAGTTCTGTGTTACACTTTGGTTTACAAATGTTTGGGAAAAGATGCGAGTAAGACACTCATTCACTTTTATTAAGGAGTATGCGGGGGTTTTAAGGAGACCACTCCCACTGGTGAATTAAATGAATCTGGTTTACTATCCGGACTTTCTACTTTTTTTCCTTTTCTTTCGTTTCATTTCGTTATCCTAAAAATTAAGAAATCATAGACAAAATATAATGACCAAAAAATTTTCTTGACGCCTTGCACAAGAATCTCGAATACCGGTTCTTCAACAAGAAGAAGAAATCTGTCCATTCGTGATGCTGTTCCATCCATCTTCAAAATATCAACAAGGTAACGCTCCTAAGCAAACTGAAGAGAAAAAAAAATCAAAACAAAAATAACCAATCAGCATGGAGATAAACAATCTCTTTCATTTCCCTAGTCCATCGTTGCTGGCACCCCCTCCCCTCCCCTCCTCGTATCAAGTATCCTCTCATTTAACGCGGTAGCTGGGAATAATTTTTTTTTTATCACTCGACCATTTTTAAAAATAAAAGTTATCAGAAAAAAAAAGCTACTAGAAGGCTTCTGAGGATCCCGGCAGCTGGCAACATCCACTTAGGCTAAGAAGCGGATATGAGAGATGCGAGGCCAAAAACAGGGGGAAGTCCCCCCGCTATCAAGATACACAGTGATATGATGACAAGTCATCACTTATTTTTTCATCGCCATCACGGCATTCTGTTTTCATCTACGAACTTGCGATTTCTTTTTAATTCGCTGTCAGTTGTTTTTTCTCTCTGCGAACATGATGGGGAAAAATTTTTCAGATTTTTTTAAAATAAAAAAAAAATAATTTATATTTTTCTTATCATTCTCTTCTTTTAACCATTATTTATTTCGAACGGGCTAATAAAGATATTTCTTGGATAAACGTTAACGGAATTTACACGGTGATGTGTTTATAGCAAGCAGACGTCAAACGTAAACAGGGAAGTTTATCGGTCTTGTTCATTACTGACGTTTCATGGTTTCCTCCCCCCCCCCTCTCACCACCACCAACTTAAGAGATAGCTTCATTACAGGCACCAGCAAGGCGACATATGAAAAAACAGTTGGGGGTCATTGGAAGCAAGCTTTCTATTTACAGACGCACTTTCAGAATAAAAAGCTATATTTAGATCAAGTTCTACACATATGCCTCTCTTTACTTAGATATTAGTATAGTAAATAATGATTTTTAAAAGCATAGATTAAATTTAGTGCATAAGTATTAGAATCAGTTGTAATTCCTAGACATTTCGGTCAACACATTTCGATGCAAGACCAAATTATTTCATATTTAAATACGATTTATTTTTATTCAGGTAAAGGCTGTAATCTGAGCAAAAGTTCTCATAATAAACCTTTAAGTATGATCAGGTATTTTTTTAAGAGTTTTCAGATATTCTTTCACAATTATGACCCCGACGTTCTGTGTTTAATAATCTAAAATGAAAATAGAGCGCAGAGGCGACATCTTACCTAAATTTTAAAAGAACTACGAGAATTTTCCGTCATTTATTTTTCTAATATGTTGCGTTTTTGAATTACGGCGTTCACATCAGCATCAATACACAGACCAACAGGCAATATTCAACTGAATTTACTCCAAAGTTATGAACAGATGTACTATTTTATTTTATTGTCTTTTATTTCTATTGTTGCCATATTTCATCGTCTTGGTTCATATTTTACAGTCCACAAAATCGGACAGTCAGATAGACTTATTTCCTGCACGTGGAAAGATTAGAATCTACAATTTTGATGAAAGGATCACAAACCGAATTTCAAGTTTCGAACTCATTGTTCTTTTAAGTTACCGTGTCCAGACTATGTTCAGACAAACAGACAAACAAAATTCCACAAATGAATTATTTGGAATTATTTAAAATATGAATATTTTTCAAAATCTAGAAGTCGAATTTGTTGACGATTACATTATTTTCGATTTGTATAACTTTATACGAGAAATAAAAACTCAGTGAAGTCATTCAATTCGCACGGTGTCATAATAGTGTTCATATGAACAGCACATGCCATCTAATGATACATTATGCAGTAAAATTATGTATTGAAATTTTTTCATGGGATCCCAAATTGAATTGGCTCGCCATATTTCCTATGTGTCATATGAACATGAACCGAATTCAAGTATGAGCATAAATCGATTTCATATACTAACATAAATAGATTTCACATACGAACAAGAACCCACTTTATGAACATGCACCGATTTCATTGATGCTCCTAAATTATGCAAACTTTAAAAAAAATGATGAACTTTCAAAATCAGTAAAACTGAAGCGCTGTGTTACTAATGAATTCAGAAAAGCATCATAGATAGAAAGTTATTTTTCTAAATTTACAATGAAAAAAATGAAAAAAAAAATCTAACACATAATAAAAAAAGTCCGACGTTACAATTAAAATCAAAATATCTATCATATAAACAGAAATTGGGTAAGACTAGAAGAATAAATTTCCATTTTAACGATATGAATAATACAACACTCCTTCGCTCATTATGTTTTCACTTTCAACTTCACTCCTAAAATTAAGCGTTGCCTGGCAACAATTGACTAGATTATGTTTTAAAGCAAGCATTTTTTTTTCCTAATAGATAATGTCGAAAACGTATTTAAATTTAAGAGAAATAATTATTTCACGTGAATTATATTTTCAGACTGATAAAGGTATATAAACATAGTTAACTCTTGTTTTTCAAAAAAAAATTACTTACAGCATGGAAGGGGGAACAAATATATAAATATGACTTAATAAAAAGTAAACTGTTATAATTATGAATTGTTAATTACCTTTCTAACAAAGAAAATTGGCAGATTTTTTTTATAATTCATAATTTTTTATATATGAGGTAAATAAAATATTATAATAATCAAATAATTCGGCCTCGAGAATTTAACGCATCCTTACGTTTCCGATAACCTTGAGATCGAAAAACACATTTTTCGATGTCTGTCCAGGAACAGGATGACTCAAAAATGTTTTGGGAGATTCTCTCATGGATTTGGGAGAAAAAAAGAGGGAGAATCCTCCCTCTGGTTGGCTTTTAGTGTCAAATCATAAAATAAAGATATTTTAAATTTTTTAACAACATTTTGGGAGTAAAAAACTATGAATAATCGAGAATTTAATGTAATTGAACCTTATTTCATAGAAAAATGCGAACTAAAACTTTTAACTAGCTAAATAATACGGTACATTTTATTTTTTCCTATCTATGTTGTTTTACATAAAATGAAAATAATAACAATGAAAGAAAAGTAAATAATGGATCTACGGCTCTGAATGGACGAGAGCACAACAATACACGATTAGGATCCATACATCATACCGGAAACGTAGTTTTCCTTCAACACAATCTATTACAGGAGACAATTCATCAGATCGATCGATGATTAGTTAGTCAACAATGAAGCACAGTAGCGAGACTCAGTTTATTGAAAGGTCCTAACTTCTCGATCGTAAGTCGATACTTGCACAAACTGCCACGAGGATCTAATAAATAACAAGATCCAGTAGCGCAAGATTTCATTTTATTATTTTATTTCTACGTACTTGTTATTCCGGTGGCAACGACAAATAGTTCTCCTAAGATGGATAGAACGGATGGAGATACATTCATGAAAGAAAAGAAAGAAAAAAAAATAGGAAGATATCCAACTCTTACACTTTTTTTTTTTCAGTTTTCTTCATTTTTTTTTCGTCCATATTTTTTATCAGCAAGACAGTAGCGGCGGAGTCTGATATAACTTCCTGTGAATGGATCTTAAGAAAAAGCGGCCAATTATTATGAGTGGAGATATGCTATTAGCTTTATACCCTGATCATCAGACGAGTAAAAAGGGCACACCCTGCCCGCGGAAGAATATATTTAGAATAGTACAGATCAAGAAGGATGACCAAAAAAATATAGAAAAACTTTCCTTACTGATTTTATCATGTGACACAGCAGCGGCCAATAATGAAACGAACTTATTCCCGAATGGGCAGAGGAAGGATAAAAAAATGGCTACCGTAACACCATCGGTTAAATATTAAATGAAGAGCGTAGGATTTTTTTCCCCCTTTTCAGTTTAGTAGAAGAAATTTTACGACGGAAACGATGAATAGAGAAAAGGCTAGTAATGATGTACTTTTATTTATTTAGTAGTATATTTTTAATGTAACATATAAATATAAGTAAAGAATGTATTTATATTGTTTCCGAAAGGTTAAAACTTCAAATGGTTGGTTAATTCAAGTTTTTTTTTTTTTTTTTTTTTTGCGCAAGAGCCATATTTGACCATGCTGCGCCAAGCAAATGGTAAAACCATAGAGAAGCTATAAAAAACACACATATTAAAATATAAAAGCAAAGGGTATTAACATAAAAGTGTAACAAATGAAAGTTCAAGTATGTACAAGGTAAATAAATTTAAACGAAACAATGATGCAAAAAAAGCGTTGCAATGAAGCGATGTACAAATCAAACATGAGCAGAAGTTAAAAGTATTAAATACAAGCATAAAATCCGGTGGTTTTTAAAATTTTTAAATTTTTGGGTGGAATTTCTCACCCACCAGGTCTTGCAAAGTTAATGACGATGATTTAAAAAGGTGTAAACGAAAAGAATTAAAAAATGGAGATTCGATTCAAATATGATTTATTGTAAAATCCACACGACGTGTGGGGAATATACAGAGGCATGTCAATTTGACATCAGCCTCTAGTGTAGGGTGAACAGGCAACAAACCAATTGTGGAATTTTATGAATGCAATTTGTTGTGGATCTTTGCAGTTCTCAGGATTCTTGCCAAGTAGTAAAAAGTTCGGCAAATAAATGACCTTTTAGCTTTACCATATGGGAGTGACTGTGACAGAAATGTTGATGCAAATTTAGCTGCAAAATCAGCCCTTTCATTGCCCGAAATACCCACATGACCCAGAACCCAGCAGAAAAGAATATTAAAGCCCCTGTTTTGTAGTAGCTACCAGTTAAACAAAATTTGGATAGCGACTGGGTGCATTTGGTTGTGAAAATGAGCATTTCCAAAGCACTCATACTGTCAGTATATGTGATTTGATATTTATCAATATCAAATGTGCATTTGCATAAATAAAACGGAATTGCACTGTGTCAAATATTGTTTTTTAAATCAATAAGCAAAGTTTTGACTTAAATTTCCAAATATATCTAAGAAAACCAAACTTCAGTGTAACAAGATTATATCCCCAATTTGAAATGACACAGGAGTCTTTGCTTACAAATTTAGATAATTTAAAATTGGCAAAGATATTACTTTTTGTCGAATTCCACATTATTTATTTTTTAAATCAAAAAACTGAGCATGAAAAATCAATTTTGTTGCCTGTTCAATAAATAAATATAATTAATAAATTTGAAAGGAAGAACAAAATCGATACAAAGCATAAAATTTATCTAATGACTTCTTCGGTAGAAGATACAGACGAGTTTTATTCTGTTATAAACAGACAAATGAAATATAGCAAAATTCACAACATAATACATTTTGCATCACATTTATTTACATGGAATAAATATTGTAATGCAAAGTTTAACTCTCCATAATACATTAATAAATAACTCTAAAATAATGCCACAAAAAAGCAAAGGGAAACACATATCAACAAGACACAGAGTAGAACGGTGCACAAGCACAATATAAAGCATCGTTATTCGATGTCTTTCAACAATGAGAGTCCATGGCAGACAGGACTACAGTAAGAAATTTTCAAGAAATTCGATTCCTTCAAAACTTTCTTCTCGGTTTTATCATTATTTATAGAGTCAGTCACAATACCATTTTTTCAAAACTTCATTCTGGAAAGTAAAAGCGCCGACAATTCTTCCTCCTCTTAATACGCATGGAAAGCCAAACTATACAGTTTTCAAGGAAACGCGTACGTATAATGATGCCATTCTAAAAATAAGTACAGAACCGCAAAAAGAACCCTGCTAATGAACTAAGCTCTTCTCCTGTTTTTTATTTTTTACCTTTTCTCTCTTTTTTTTCTTTTTATCCTTTCAGAACGGCGGTAATTTTTCGGCGTAATTTTTGCCTCATTAGCGAAGATACACAACACCAACGGTAGCCATTATGAAACGTTTAAACGTCGACACCTGGCATCCAGTGTTACTCTCAGACGATTTTTTTTTTTTTCCTTCTCTTCCTTCCCCTTCTCTGAGTAGAAAGTCTCTTCCTTTCTTTCAAAACGTAAAACAAGGAAGAAGATGAAAGTTCACGGGATGAGGTCGATAATTTACGTTAGTCAAGTTTTAAGTCGGAGTGCAAACGATTCACACGTAAAACGAGCAGCAGAGAAAGTTGATTTGAAAAGAAAAGAAAAAACGCACCTGCTTCTGTAATTAAGGTTAATGTTTAGTCACCTTTTCCTTGTAGCATAGTAGTATCAACAGAGATTCTGGGAAGAATTAAGTGTAAGCAATACGATGTTTGTGAGGATTCATGATTTATAGCTTATTTTAAATAGCAAATACTTTTCTTTTAATTAAATATTCATGTTGTAGTTGCGCACGGGCATACAAATCGTTTGATACTTTGGTTAATTTTATAAAAAGAATTATTTACAGGAAATTTTGTTGTGCCTGTATACAGTATGATCTACAGGCCGAATTTTACGCACTGATGACACATTTAAATAGCCAATAAATGTTGAACTTCTATAAGGAATCAAAGTTACCTTTTAAAAATTTTCAATATTTGTCTATTTCTTCTTCTTTTTCTTCATAATTAAAAACAATTTAGGCTGAAGATGAAAAAAATTATCAGCTAGATTCGATACACACAAAAGTTTACTCTGTATATAAAAAATATTTAAGAATAAGAAACGAAAGTTATGTAAAGGAATGCAGAGATTGACTGAAAAATATGGACAGAATTTCACGGAATATTGCTTCTTGGACGGGAACTACTACTCTGATATTCATTAAGGCATATCTTTTTGCTTAATAACGAATTAAAATTTTAAAAAAAGAGTACAATTTTCTTCTTCAAAGATTTTTGTTTAATATTTTATATTATTTACTTCGACAATTTATATTTCTTATCTGCATTTTTTTTCACTATGAATTTTATATCATGCTGTATAATAATAATGTGTGCGTTTGTTTCTGATGTAAGTTGGAAATGTTTCGGGAATTTGTTTGGATGAATTTGGAATTCAGGATCAATTCTTTGGAACTGAGCAGAATTGATACAATAATTCCTAAGATGAAAATAAGTTTTCAATATTTGGATTCTAAGATGCGTGGATTTCACGCAGCTCAGAAGTTACAAAGTGTTTCTGAATTTGAATGAAGGAGGTTAGAAAAATAATTTATTTTAAACAAGTTGAAGAATCTAAATAATCATATTATTATACAACATTAAGTTTTGATTTTTTTCCAAGTCTCAAAAATTTTAAATACATATATTTTTGTATAGATTATATTGAATTAAGAGGACAGAAATTTCAAATCATAATAATGTACAAATGTTTATTTATCTTTGAATAATGGTGTAATTTTGAAATTTTAATTTGATTTTCTGTTCATTTTCTCACGGTTAAATTGGTGAAATTAATAAAAAGGGAAAAAAGAAAATTATATGTAAGTGAATTCAACTGGTGAGAAAAAAATAGCAAAATTCCTGACCAAGTCATTTTTTTTTTATGAATTGGTTCAAAAACGAGAGAAGTAACAGCAATACATACCAGACAACCCCCTCCCCTTTTATTCGTGCCAGGTATGTTTTAAATTTCGATGCGAACGAACAATACATGAAGCCTCAAAACCTGATAATCTCGAATTTTACTTATTTAACTGTCCAGTTGCATAATAACAGCAAATTTTATTAAATCGCAATTTCAGGTTTGTAGCAAATTACTTAATGAGCTCTTATACAATCGAAAGATGACATAATTCCGGATTTTAAATATCTATTATTAAAGCAACTTGCAAATTAATATTTTCTGAAATCGTGAAAATAAAATAAAAAATAAAAAAAAACAATTCAATAGATAATATTAGAAAATATCAACTTTTTAATTTAGCAAAAGTAATTACGCATTTCATTCACATATTTGCGCTTCCCAAAAAGTTTGCTTTCAAGCTACAACGAAAAAAAATATCTAAAAAATTAATAAACAATAACCCATCCATTCTTCAAACAGGATTTAAAAATGTCTAAAACAAAAATCCACTCTCACCATAAAACTTAATGCTCCGTTGCCCTCCAAGCTTGTATTATCCATAACACTCACAAAGAAAGATAAAAAGGAAATTTAGAAAACAAGAAAAAGGTTTTTCCTCTCTTGAGCTTAGTAGATATTCCGAGATCGAAAATAAAACGCGAAGATATGAAGTTTACTTTTTCTATTACAGTATCAACACAACATTAAAGCATAAACAGAAAAATATCTAGATACGGAAATTTAAAAATATATAAGTAAATATTAATTCTTTTTTATATATAAAAACAAGATCATAGCTTTTTTATGTTTGCGGTTGACGAACTTAGAAAGCCGATATCCTTTAGTTTTCAGTCTTCTTATCTAGAAAAAAGGAACATGAAGTTGTAAACAGTGCAAATAAATTTGAAGTTGCGCAAAGCAATATTGTTTTTTAATTTCTACAAAGTTATACATCAAAAAAAGTTATTTCACGATATGAAGACTGGGTTCTTAAATATTCTTAAGTCAAAAGCTTTTAAAAGATGACATATTACTCTTTACCAATTAACAGATTTAGGATTCATAATAGTTGTTAAAGTTTTATTTATGCTTTGTGGGTTTTCGAATGATGCGAAAGGCAGCTTTTAAATACTCGGAGGTCGTAATTTTTCTTTTATTATCATCCTTATATTTCGAAAAACAAAAAACAATTTCTCTACTAAACAGAATGCAAAATTCCAAGAACATCTTGGATAAAACATAAAATGTTAAAGAATTAAGAAAATGCATAAATATTACTTACTTATTGTTTACAAAATTCCTGATTGATTATAAATTAAATGACAAAAAAAAAATGGAACAGTAACTATGTATAGTTATGCTGAAAAAAATATTAGCGCCATATTAAAATTTAAACAGAAAATTAAAAATCCTGACAAGAAGGAAAAAATCTTAGGTATTTTCTTTAATTTTATTTAGGGAAGAAATAGGATAAAACTGAATTTATGTAGCAGAAAAAGAATAAAATAAATATTTAAGTGACAAATTTACATCAAATTGCATTGCTCAGCATCAACACTTCAGAATTTGAAGCGGCAAAAATTCAAACTCTTATCATTTGAAATGGAACAATGTAATCAATTTGGAAGTCAGCTCGTCCAACTAATTCCTCTTTAAACATGCTTAAAGAAGCATTCTCCTCAAATAGAGTTGCCATACAAGCAACTTCCATCAAATTCTAAACACTCCACAATTTCCTAAAAATCCTAATGATGAATCATTTGCCCCTTCAGACGGAAAAATATTCCTTTCAAGAGACTTACTACACAAAATTCCTACAGAAGATTCGTCGAATTAATTCATTATCCAATCAATTTATTCCAGGCGACATTTTAATTCTGCCAGAGATTGGTGGAAGTAAGTGCAGTGCAGAGACGTCTTGTCCAGATAGTGGGGTGGAAGGCGATTGTTTGGAGGTGATGTTCCAAGTGCTGCCAGATCAATTGAGATAGCATCCGCTCTTTCAAAGGGCCTTCCCATAAAACACAGGTAGTCGGTGAGACGGGCTGACGCGGCCACCAGCTGAAGCAATCAGGCCTGAGTAATTAAATCTGCGAAGTTCAGCAAGGCTCAGAGAATTCTCTCGCCGCTTCAGCACAGAGGGACTGTGCGAACATTGCGCCGGTGCTAATTATAGTGGATGCGGATGCTGCTGGCGTCAGGTGCCAGAGTTCAGAAGTGGTAACTCATGATGCTAATGGAGTGACACTCAAGCATTCGTGGTATGGGAGAGATTGCGGCCGGGCTCTCGTTAGGAAGAGCAATGGACAGAATTGAGGCATTTTGTGACACAGCAACAAAATTATATGCCAGTGTTTCTAAACTTTTTCGATTCTTAACGCCAAGGATGGAATTTTGCAGCCAAATCGACACAAATTATGAGGCCGCGCCTTTAATGAGCAGGTGAATTTAGTTTCACATTTCAGCACGCTTTTATCATGCTAATGATTTATTTTAGTTTCTTTTTTTATTTTATTTAAAAAAACTCTGTGAAAATGTATTTGGTTTTATTTATTTGTTTTAATTCCAGAATGCTGTCCGTCATGCACATCCAAGCAAAAAATCATTGAAGACATTCAGTTTTTATACATATTCTAATAGCTAAGAGAATGTAATGAATCGTGCAGGAACTTGATAAAGAGTTAATATTATCGTAATATTTTATAATTCATAGAATTTTAATTTTTTATAAATCTATCTATCAATTAGGAAAATAAAGTTTTTAATTAATCTGCTTGCAGCCTCCTTTCAGCCTAAAGACAATAAGCAACTGCCTGGTTGGTTATTCCCCACCCCTCCTCCATCATACCCTTACTGAATTCAGATTTTTTAACAATGTTATTAAACTGATGTTATATCGTTTGATCAAAATAAATAAATTATAACATAATAATAATAATAATTTAACCTGATGGATAAAAAATAAACTTACTGCAATAAGGCACAATTTAAACAAAAAACATTTCAAAATGTAGCTGCTGCGTACGCAAAATGTTAAAATAATCTATACATGAAAACTAATTAAAAAATAAAAGAATGTGTTGATTTGGATTTCAACCTAAATATTAATATAAAGCATTACTTCCAAATAAAAGTAAAAGTTATTATATTATATATACACATAACAAACATTAGAATATTCAGACGAATATAATATTATTATATTTCAATATCATGCTACAACTTCCAACATATATCGTCTGCAGAAAAAGATCATTCCATATTAGCAAAACAAAAACACTCACAATAATATTAGGAACAATTTGATATTTGCCGTGGCTAATATTAAATCAAAAATCGTCTGCAAAACAGTTCATTCTACATGAAGCACGACATTGCTGCCACACGAAAACTCCGAAAATTATTCGCCGCCTCACAAAGGAACCAGCAATTTGAGACTTTTCCAGAGAATGCGCTTCGAGATAATTGACGCACGATTTAATATTCAAGACCACACATGTGGATCTCAGACTATTTAAGTTTTGTTCCATTACGGGGCGCGAATCTTCGCCCAGGAAACATCTTAACGTCGCTTACAACAGAGATAATTAATCATTGGGACTTCATTAAATGCGATAGAATAACACTAAATAAAGTATTCCAAAGTGACACAAAAGGGGCACATATTAGATCCACATAAAGCACAAACATATCTGGAGCTAGCTGCCAGAGAATACATTATGGATCTCAGACGAATCTTTGGATGGATTCTGTTCGCCATTCTCATCAACATGAGAGCCCGAAATTAGTGTCGTCCATTTCCAGAAATGGGAAATAAAATTAGCACAGCATACTCGTTCTTTGGGTAAATTTCCGGTGGCTTAATTTATTTTTAATTGGAGAAATGAGGTCAGTATGAGAATTTGGAATTAGAATATATAAATAAGCCGAAACAAATGACACCTTAAATTATCAGTTACCCTATATGGATTATTAAACAATATATTCTTGCTTCAGTTTGGGCAGTAATTATTTGCACTGAAAATTAAATGGAAATACTTCATTACGCCGACAGTGAGTTCTTTTAGTTATTTCATTCCTTTTGTATCACATTTTTTCTCATAAATTTATTTAACCTTTAAAATTCCACAGTTATGAATTAAAACATTTTTTGACAGTAAAAAATTCAAAAGAACCTTCTTCTTCGAAATGGCTTCTTAAAAACTTAAATTTAATGAAAATTATTCACAATTTTCATTTCTATATATATTTTTCAAAAAAAAAATATTGTAAAATGAAACTTAAAATAATATTGACAATCATCCATACTATAAATATTACAATCGAACAGAAAAACTGAATTATTCAGATTAACAGGAATTGATTATGTATTATTAACTTCAAAAAAACAGTTTTTATTATTATAGTAAATTATTTAAAAACTAGTATAATATAAATTAATCTGATCTAAAATAATATATTTCTAGTAATGCCAGAAAATATTAAATGAATTTTTTATTTATTTATTTATTTATTTTGCAGCGCGGTGAGAAGTATACTAAACTTGCTGTGTTTTAATTTTTTTTTTAACAAAGTAAAAAAAAAAAAATGCTAACAAAAAAAAAGCAAAATGTAAACCCTTAAACACAATAAAAATAGTAAATTTCTCACGAAATCTGTCATAAAAAACATAATATCGATCTTTATCAGTACAATCTCAATTCATTTTGAAAAAAAACATCCCCTAATTCTAAAACTAAGAAGAAACAAATGAAATTACAATTCTCAAGATTCACTTATTTTGCTAAACGATGCGTAGGACTGAAAAAAATTGTATATTTTAACCCCAACTATTTTAAGCTTATCTAACATACGATCTTCAGCGTCTTCAGCATGAGGGAACGCAGATAGAAACAAAGACTGGTTTCTCTGTAATTTCTCATGCGCGACGACGAATTTAATCTCTGTATGGTTATGCTTTCCCACAATGATATACCTCTTTATCATTTAAGCTCTTATGGTGCTTAAAATAAAAGACGACGGACCATAATGGAATTTGTCTCAAATTGTGACATGCGATATAGGGCCATACTCATTTTGTGTGTGTGTGTGTCTGTGTGTGTGTGTGTGCGTGCGTGCGTGCGTGCGTGTGTATTCTTACATTTTATTCTTACGTATTTCTTATGTATATTCTTATTACTTCAAATTAATTTCTTATATATTTTAAATATAATTGTAAGAAGTTCTCAGTAACTTTTTTCAGATTTTTCAGATTCCCAGTCAAAAAAATTAAATTTTAATTTCATTTACTAAACTAATTTACTTTGCTAACAATTAACTTTACTTTCACAAAAAAAACCTTATAATAATTATATAATTATCAATGAGTAACTGTTAATAAAAAAAACTTATATCTATTAATCCTTTGCATTTGGAAAAGTAATTCGACGCATAATAATTCACCTAATACAAAGACTTCTTTATTGCTCCTAAAATTAAATACATATAATTGTTTTAGGTTGAATTCTCCCGTTTAACTTATTTGCTTGTTCTTACTACTCTGCAGGTATTTTTAACAACCAAAATTAAATAAATAAAACATCAAAATGGTGCACCATCTTGAGTGAGGAGCGAAAGTCACAATCCGAGGTTAAAGGGTTAAATCTATAAATAATTATTAATTAAAAGTTTTAAACTACACTAACTAAACTATTATAGGAATTATTTTACTTATCAGAAATTATTTTATGAACATAGATAATTCGGATAACCAATCATTCGGAATGTTTAATAAACTGAATCGATAACTCATAGCAAGTTTAAAAAAGTGAATTAAAAATATCAATAATTTGGATAGAAAGGCATATAAGAAATATTGAGAGATACTTTGCAATATTACCTTACAGTGATGTCCTGAATAAATGGTGCTTTTTTTAAAATTAAAATGGAGGAGTACAGATTTAGGTTTAAGATTTTGTTTTCTGTTATCTCATAAAAACCATATCCACAAAATACATATTTGATACGAAATTGAATCCAAAACATCAGACTTTCTATAAGATAAGAAAATACCGAACAAGTGATAATCTTAAATAATGCAATTCCAATTAATTCAACCACTAGGTGATTTACTCCATATACTGATCAAAAACTTGCACAACCATTTCTCTCTGTAGGAATCTTCTACAGCAGATTTTGACTAAGCAAGCATTTGCCAACGTACATGCAGGGAAAAATGAAAAGATGAGATACAATGACAGTGAAGTAAATAGACGTGCCTATGAATATTCCATTTTAATAAAATAATATTTCAATGTTCAATAAAAAATAATTGCAAAAACCTAACAGAATATAACGTACGCATGTAAATATGTCATCATTTTTTCTCCGAAATTAAAGAATGGGTGGCGTATTAGCTCGACAAGTGCAATTTGTCCTAGCACTGCAAGCCACTGATTAGTCAGAAAAAGATCATCCAACCTATAATTAGACCATGTATCTTCCTGCAGAAGAAGAAGGCACGCACAATGTGTGCCATTTGGCAAAATTACTAATACTTACTTATCGATGCTCAGTTGACAAAAATTGCCCCGATGATCAGACCATTCGGACGCTGACGGAGTGGCAAGAGAAACATGAAGGACCCCTTTATTAAATCGAGCAGACTGCTATGATTTATATATAACACCAAATTAGCAGTTGTACTGGCTCCTTGTGAGGTCCAGGCCTTGAGGCAAGTCAGGCACTCGAAACTCAAATTATCCATTGCAACAGAACACTTGCATATAAAAGTACATTTGTCATCGAGAGAGTTGTTACCGATGATTGTGAACCGATTTCCTGAAGACGTTCGCGTTCATTAGGCATACGAGTTAATGGATTTAAATTCCGATTCTTCTTTAATAATGCTTTATGGAAGTTTATGCAACGGAGATTTCGTGGAAATGCGGTCTGGTGATGAATGGGTTCTTTATCGTCGAATTCCAAGCCGAGGATTGTATTTAGTTTCATTTTATTTTAATTCCCAGACGAGATATAAGCGTAACAAAGAGCTTCAGAGAGGTATTTTTTTCAGTAAATAAGCGACTTCACTACTTACTTAATAGACGACTTACGGAAGTATATTAGGGGATTAAATTTGAATTTAATCTTCAGAATAAAATTTAATATAAATTATGACTAATTTAAACTATACGTTTCTGCATTACTCAGATATTAATTGATCTATTTTTATTTTCACTGTTTCACAAAAAAAAAGTATTTAAAATATTGAAAATATTAAATTATGCATTATAATTCATTCTAATTTAAATAGTATTAAATTTGTTTTTACTACCTCAAAATAGTATTCCGCGTACCTTCGAGGAGGGCGGGGGGGGGGCGGATACTTAGTAAATACATTACTATTTTCAGCGATGATTCCTTCTATCATTTTGTTGAATCGTTACCCCGCAATCATTTCATTATTACAAAATTCATACCTCTTAACAGTTATAAGCAAAATCTATAAATAACAGATCTGCAATCTTAAGAACTGCTTCTATTTTTGAAAACATAGATTCTCAAAATCATTTTTATTCTTATTCATACGCAAATAAAAATATCGATTTTGCTCCCTTCTCTAAATTTAGATGATTATATCGAATATGGGATGGTTTATATGAATTCCAGTTCTGATCTAAAGAATTCCAACAAATGATTCAACGCAAAGAAATATATGTTTGAATTCCAAACTAGTAGCGAAAACAATTAAAAAATTTTATAATGTCATCTATTAAACTGAAACGCGAACTCTTTACGACGGCCTTTTACATAACTCACAACGGAATTAAAAATTGATACTCTTTGATATCCATTCCAGACTTTCAAGCCGAAGAATATTTAATATTAATTGAGGATTCAATTCTGGGCAGAATAATAATAATAACAGTGCATCGTAAACATGGTATTTTCATTCTCTAAATAAACCAGGTAACGCTATAATTTGCAGCTCTTAACCTTAAGAAGGGAAAAACCTCGCCTTGACTAAAAGGAAAGAATTCAATTGAGGATTATATTCCAAAATGGGTTGCATGGCTGGTGCCATGCAAAATCACTTTCAGCTGGATTTTCATTTTGTGTTCGTTCCATTGCCCGTTTAATCCGGGCAGCAGCAAAAATAAAGAGGCCGGACCTTTTGTAGAAAAGGAGTGTCTGTGACTGGCAGCATTCGAAGTAATTACAAGGGCTTAAAGATATCGCCCCTGGGGGGATTATAAATTATGCATAACCGAGGAAGCAGCGGAGTAACTTCTCCCAGATAAAGGAAGGCTGTGGAATGATTTTCGGTGTTTTTAATCGCACTCGTTATTTTAATTCGGTGAAAAGATAAATTAAGAGTGGACTTTTCTGTGATTGCTTTCGCAGTTTTAATCCCGAGACCTTAACGAGTTTAGGAAGAAGTGAGTGGCTCTCCAAGGCATACTAGTGGCACCTTGCGGGGTTCCCCAAAACTAATGAAGGTTGGCTCTCGTAATGTTAGTTTATATTTGATTAATGCCTCAGTGAAAAATAACAACGCTGCACAACAAGCAGAAAATCATTGGGTTTTAATTAAAATTCCGATTTTTACGGTTTTCCCAAAGGCTTCTTTAAAATTTTTATACCATTCGTCAATGATTAAATTTATTTTGATTTTTTTTAAATTAAACCTTATCAGGAAATGGTAGGAATTTTATGCCAATTTGCAATTCGAAGTTAAACTCTTAACTATAACGTGACCTTTAGTTGAACATATCAGAGAAATTCGTGCATTCCATATGAATAATAAATCACAACGTATTACTAATCCTACAATGCATCGTTTAGAAATTTGAGTACAAGATTTTATTTCCATTTATCAGCTTCACATGACTGTTCCAAAACGCAACAATGAATGTTTGGATATCTCTTTTAAATACTTTTTTATAATCGTCTGTATAAAAGATCGATGTATGGCACCATCGGTATTAGAATTAGATTTAAACTGGAAAATTGGGAAAGATAGCTGTTGTATGAATAATCCTATCACGAAAAATACTATATACGTAAAAAATTACTTTTATTTTTATTTCAGAATTTTTATAATGTGACTAATGTCACTGGAATATTGGTTCATTTATAATGTGGCTATTTAGAATATTTTAATTTCTTTTTAAATTTCACAAAAAAATAATTAAAAAAATTTTTAAAAATAATTTTTCTAAATTATATGCAGCTATTTAAAACACATAGACTTTTTTTGAAAAAGAATAAAAAGTTATATATTGCATCCTTTCTTCTAAAATGGTATTTCATCACATTTAAATTTAGAAATTTTTAATGTCAATTTCTCTTTTTTAATATTCTATTCAAGCTTAAAAGTATAAAAAGATATTTTACTAAAAATAATACAATGACTTAAAATTTGCTTTTTCAAAGCTCAAAATGTATTGCATTCCGTAATAAAGTCAACATATGAGAAACACGAACATTTCTAATGTAAATGAATCCATTTAAAGATCTGGAATGAATTCTAAAAAAAAAAAAATGTGCAAATTTGGCTGCATCATTAATGGATGGCACCTCCGAATAATGGATCTTAAACAGCCTGTCCATTTGCAAATTCATTCAAATCAAAATTAAACACAGAAAGACAAGCAAACTTTTTTAAATAAATGCTTAGGTTATGAAGTCATAATCCACGATACTTTAGTTTTAAGAAGTTAAGTGCATCAATTACAATAATATCATATTCCAATCCTAATTTCAATTTGATTTTAATTTACTTATGAACAAATTTAAATAAATTAGTTAAAACATTTATAAAAACGAAATTCAAGTCAGTAATAACAACCAATTTATAAACTAATGCTTCCACAATTTTTATTAATAACCAAATTAAAATAAGAAGTAATAAAATTGACAATTATTTTCAAATTTGATTTTGGGAAAGAGGGAAGAAAAACAATTAAAAAGAGCTAAAATTATCAGCGACAAAATAATTTTCAAGACTACTCCTCATGACCAACAATTTTTGTATTCTCAGAAAGATCGTAAAACTTGATGTAAACTTCAAAGTGACGAAATTCAGACACGTACGGAATAATTCAATCTGTCAAGCTTTGCTGTGGAAAACGTCAGATAGTTTCATGTTCCTACGCCAGGTGCGTTGCAATAATTGCCTTCCAATTAGAAATTTTCTGGCTGTCCCTCTTTTGGCACTATCATTCGATTTATTACCCAATAATCATATCATGACTGATACTTAAAAAAAAAATGCTTTTACTATTAGAAACATATAAACACTAGAGGTAAAATCCGGTCTTTTTTTCCAGCTGCAAAATCTATGGATGAATGAAGGCAACGCTTGGTGACCAGACGCATAAAACGTTTGTCATTCAGAGACTAAAACGATTTGATCACGCAAAAGAAAATGTGTAACGAGTTGGTGTAATTTTCCTTAAATGTTTACGATTTTCGATTTCGCAATATTTGGCTTAGAATCGCCCCTTGGCGATGAATGAATGCTGCCAAATGTTTGACATAGAGAAATATGATTTCAAAACATAGAATTCTTTGCTAACCAGGCTAGAATAGAGAAACAGATCGTTTCTGAATCGGATTAATTTTGGTTGCAATTCATGTTGAGAAATTTTAATATTCGCCTGGAAAGTGAAACCACATATTATTAAGAAACTGAATGCAATTAATTTAAATCTTTTCTTCTTTCACACCCAATTCAATTTTTTTAATGACAAATCTAATTGGTGATAATGGAATGGTGATATTTTTTGTAAAACTTATTTCATCTTGCATTTATGAGATCTTGTAAATACATTTATCTCATTCATATATCTTGCAATAAATGATAATTAATTATATTATCTATACTTATAATAAAGCTCAATGTGTGTGTGCGTGTGTGTGTTGGTGTGTGTGTGTGTGTGTGTGTGTGTGTGTGTGTGTGTTGGCGCTCTACAGACCAGGCCATTCAACCTACAGCTACCAAATTTGGCACGTGTATACCTTGGAGGCCGGGAATGTGCACCTGGGGGTTATTTTTTCGAATTTTTAACTAGAATTTTATTTATTTAAAAATTAAGCGAAATTTTGAATTGTTTCTGCTATAACTGCCGAAAATATTACCGCACAAAAAAGATTTTTACATGAAGTTAAAGATAAAAAATTTATCTTTTAAATGATACTACTGTTTTAATCTTAAAATTGAATTTCTATTTTTAATGAATTTTTAAATAAATATTTTAACTATGTTTTTCAATAATTTTTTTCGTCAAAAATAAAAATGAGGATTAAGCACGTTTCGCATTCATGAGAAAAAAATAGCTTTTTTCAAAGTGTTGCCATCACATTGATTAAAGCTCTAACTGAAAATAAATTAAATCTTTTTGGAAATGAAATCTGCAAAAATATAATTTTCGGCAAGTGTCTGTAGGAAATGAAACAAATATGAAATATTATTTTTTCTAAAAAACAAATTCAAGAAAAATTATTTTATGATCTTTTACACTCTCTATACAGGGTGTTTATTTAATCCCGGATCCATTTTGATATTTAATGACTCATAAAGTAATGAAGATGTAAACAAACTGATGGCATTTATTGATGGAATAACTCATATATTTTCCTTTTCAGGTTTGAATATTTTTACTTTTGTAAATATCGTCTGCGCGTGTTTTTAATTTCAGATAATTTCATTTTCCAGTCTAAATATCTGTACTTTTCTAAATACCGTCTGCTTATTAATTGCATTTTTCTCTTTTGTTTTTGGCAACTATTGAAATGTTATGTTTACTTTTGATGTGTTAGTTCTATGTAGTACTTTTGTATGTGATGTTTTATTCGATCGGATATTAAGGAGAATGCATACACCACAAGAGAAAGCACAGATTTTATGGTGGTCATAGAGTTAATTTCCAATCAACTAAATCACTGACTTTTAAGAGTTAATTTCAAATCACTTAAACTGACTGATTTATGAAGATGTGAATATCACTATTCAATAAAAAAAAGATAATTTTAGATTTTTCATAGATCGTTTCAAAGAAAATACGCCAATAAGCGAAATTTTTGTTGAATTATTGTTTGAGATATTACATAAACTATGAAAAATATTTTGTAGTTAACATAAGACTTAAATACCGAGCGATTCTGTTTGCAATACTCATATTCAATAATAATAATAATTAATAAATAACAATAAAGATGATAAATAAAATAAAACGCTTGGTTTTATTAAAAAATATCTTAATATTAATTGCAATTTCGTCATTTACATTTTTAATTAAAGTTGAAGTTTTACCGGAAATGGCAACAAATTAGCAAAATATATATAGTAAATTGAACGAAACGATCTAAACAATATATGTTTGATATGACTATCAAAATTTGAAGATCAAAAATGTTTTGTTTGAGAATCCTTTAAGAGACCAGTTACTTAAAATATTTAATTGAAAATTGTAGCGAGCGGTAATACTGGCGAACCGGCTGGTCGCCAAAGGCGGCTAGTTAATAGAAAAAAAAGACTGTTTTTATCAGAAAAATATATAGCCGAAATAAATGCATTTAAATAGAAGTAAGATAAAAGAGAATCTATAGCTGTTTTATTTACCAATATTTAAACAATCTCATATTTCTGAATGAATTTATTCAAAATCGCTATTATCTATACTCATAAAAAAGAAAAAAAATGTATGTGTATGTATATATATTACAATAGTTCACCTAGCCACCTTTGGTGACCAGCAGTTCGCCAGTATAAAAGATCTCTAAAATTTTCAAATATATTTTATGTAGCTTGATCTCTTAATAGCTTTTTCTACAAAATATTTAGCTATCAAAGTTTCAGATTTTGATAGTTATATAATTCAGTCATACTATTATGGGCCTTAAACAGTTCTGTTCATTGTATTACTTACTAATTTCTGTCAGAGCTCATAAAATTTGCACATTAAATTAGAGTGGAAATGTTAAACTGCAATGAATATAAAAACATTTTTTACTGAAACCAAACACATCTTTTTTTAATATGAAAATTGAATGTATAGTCGCTCAGCATTGAAATTGTATATGCAATGCAGAATAATTTTTGTAATTTATACAATATCTTAAAGAATTACTTAACAAAAATTTCTCTAATTCATCGTAAAATTCAGTTCTTATTTTTACTTTCAAAACATTTAAATGATGTAAATGAAAATATTTTATTTGACTTCAGTCAATAAATGTTCTTGTAAAAAAATTATGAAGTTAAATTTTACACAGTCTTTTTGTCCTAAGGAGTCATATTCTGCGAAATATTTTTGACTTAAGTTCAATAAATAAATTTTCTATCTTCTGCGATCAAATCTGTTAGTTTTTACATATCAATATTACAACAATCAATATTTTCGTAATCATAAGCCAATCACTGTTGAGAAATCCTGGTAAAAGATTGGCGTATCTTCTTTGAAACGGACTATGAAGTGTTCTAAAATCGCCAATTTTTATAGAAGAGTGATATTCAAATTTCATAAATTATTTAGTTTTAATGAATGATTTAGTTGATTGAAGTTCAAAGATTTTTATTTGACCCTTAGCGCTCTGAAAAGTAATTAGATGCATAAATATTTGCCGAATAAGAGAACTTGCTCATTGCTTCGAAAAATTAATCTATATGAATTTTCCCAGATAATTAATCTACATATTTTTACCACTCTTAAGTATTTTTACCAGCCAAAATTTAATTAAATAATTAAATAAAATGCCAAAATGATGCACTGCCTTGAATGGTTCCTGAGAGGAGAGATCGAAGTGCTAAGTGTTAAAATATTGATGTCTCAAAAAATTTGTTAAATAAGATTCAAAGGTAAACATGTAAAAGGATTACAAAGGGTAATGTAAAGAACCTATGTAAAAATTTAAAATTCTTAATTCGTCGGAGCATTTATTGACTCAAGTAACATAAAATGTAATTGTTTAGTTCATTTTGACCAATTTGTTAGTAGATGCGTGCCCCTAATTAAAATTAACTGATGGGCGTTGATTACAGTGATTATCCAATAGATATATTAAACCATGCTTGCCTTAAATTTAATTGTTTAATTTAATTAATACTATAGATATTGTAAAAGGTCATAGAAATCTTTCCCTCCATTTACTTTTTAGAAAATATATTTCAAATTTTTTTCGTTTCACGCAGACACTTGCTGAAATTTACACTTTTATAAATTTAATTTACAATAATAGTTGATTTATTTTTTAATTTGAACTTCTGATGGCAACAGGTTGATAAAAGCTAATTTTTTCCCATTGACGTGCTCTTGCAGATTAAATTTTATTTTTATTTTGTGCGAAATACATTGTCGAAAAATATAGTTATAATATTTCTTTAAAAGCTTGTTAAACATCGGAACTTAATTTGTAGATAAAAGCATTGATATCATTAAAAAGAAAAATTTTTGAGTTTTATCTTAATGCAAAAATCAATTTTGGGCTGTAATTTTTCGGAAGTTATAGCGTTTTAATTTTATGAAAGTGTATCCATTTTTAAATCCTGTTACACCTTAATGTAATAAATTATTGTATGTATAAGGATGAATGTTAGTGAAATCAATTAATATTAGATAAGAATGTTATCTGTAATGCGCATAAACAATGCTGAATGAGAAAGTTTTTGTATTTGTTGAAATTTAAACACTTTCGTTTTTCAAGTTCTCACTTTTGTTGAGATTACTGAAAATTAAAAGAGATGCATTGCACAAAAAGTGGAATAGTATAAGCTTTTTAGTACAATAGTAAATGTTACATGTCCAATAGAATTTGAAGTTCAATATGCAATTGTGAGTAAGCGATCAAGAACAAGCTAAGTAAATTTTAGCAACCATAAATCTGAATTATAAAATTAAGTTGGTCACTGCTTTCATTAAAAAAATGCTTTATAATGTGTATTAGTATTTGTGTAACAATATATTTTACAACTATTTTTCTTCAATTCGTGGTTATATAGGAGTAATCATAATTTCTATTTTGAGAAAAGCAACATTCCTACCAAGTTATTTAATTGAATCTCTCAAAACTTTTTTTTAATTTTAGTTACATACAAATAAACAAAAATTACTGATAAGCATTCAGAAATGCGGAACAGTCTTGACTATGCTGAATGTCAGATAGAAATTATATTTATATATATATATATATATATATATATATATATATATATTATTAATTTCTAACGCCTTTTTATTATTTTCATATTATTTTTTTATGTTGCACGTTTAGATGATGCATTTAAATGCCGTTTGCGGTACATTGGATTATGTATAGTTAAATCTGACAGTAAATAAGTTGGAAAATGAAGTAATATATTTCAGATTTGAAGGAATTTCAGTAATTTTCAATATTTTCTAATTAAAATTATGGTTTTTGTTTCTCCTGAGAATTAATCAGCAGCTCTTTTTTAAAATTATTAATATGATTCCTATCATTTATTTTAGCCAAAAACGCTTATTATTTTGCAAAAAAACTTGAACAGCTTTAACATAAAAAGTATAGTAGCTCATTTCAAGTATCAGCTTGTGGAATGTACATACATAAAAGCATATATATATATTGAAAGAACTAAACATTATTGATACCCATTTAAATTTGAATTTAAAGCCTTTTCTATGTATTTTTTTTCTCGTTTTGTTAAATAAAGTTAAACCGTAAGAGATATAAAGATTAAATTCTCATAAAACTAAAAATTATAATTCATTTTATTAGATTAAATTTGTATTATGCACATCAGAATTATAATTTTTATAAATGTCTTCCGTGAGGGAAAATTATAAACGTGTTCCTTTTTAATAAATACATTTTTAAAGCAAATTTCAAACACTTTGTATTTATTATTTTCAACACTCGTCTGAAATGTGGTAAGGGTCTTCAGCATTTTTCTCACGGAAGTTTCGTTTCATTATCAGAGACATGGAGTATCATTCTCACTCATAGTGATTTGATTACCATTTGGCGTATATTGTAAAATCGCCAAATCTTACATTCAAAGATAAAGTTTATAATGTGGTAGCCATTTTTAAGCCTTCAGCGGAAAAGACAGGCAAGGGGAAATTTATTGAGCGCAAATGCCATACAACCAGAAAAAGGTCATCAGTGTTTTCTATTCATATAATGGCAGAAGTTTGATAATTTTACAGTTTCATGTGTTTCTCTTTAAATCTCGTTCTCTTTAAATTTCACTTTAATTCATATTTTCTACATACATCCTTCTTGTAAAATACAAGTGCAGTTGAATTGGCTTTTGATAAAATATATCTGAAACAAAATGAATTCCACGGCCAAAATGTATCTAACAATAATTCTCAACAAAGTTGAATTGATGGAGTTGGTTGATACGGAAATTACTGGCAAATCAAACAGTTCCTGCTACATATTAACTAACCGTGACTGTAAAATCAGCCTTGCAAAACAGGAAAATCCGTTTCATATTGGAGGGTAAAAAAAAAAAAAAAAAAAAAACCTTTTACTAGCATACAAGAGAAGAATAAAGAAGAAGTATTAATATTACAGCCTATCAAAAATGTACAGGTAAACTTCTCTAATTCGGAAATAATTTGCCAAACCAAAAGTTGCATTTAATCTGCTGGTAGCTATAAAAGACTTCGTAAAACTGTATACATCGAATACTGAATTGTATCATTGAAATACTGAATTTGGAACAAAATAATAAGGTGGATTCAATCTTCATGAAGATGTACCTACTACAGAAAGGACCGAACACTAGAGATAAAATTTAAGCATTTCTTACCGCAGTTAAGCTAGTAGACCTTGTTAGTTAAAAAAGTATTGGCAAATTGACCAGTTCTTCTTTTTGAGAAAGGTGAATCCTCACTTCAGCCTTCGAAGTGGCAATGCAATTAAATAACCACAAAAAAAATCCGGTAACCCCAAATTGCAGCGAAACAAAGCAAAAAAGGCAAGCGGATCTTTTATTTATGACTCGCAATTACATCACTGGGGCATTCCCAGATCTCGCTTTATCATACAAATGACGCTAAACATTGTCGTTCGAATTCCAGAGCGTGTGCGGGGATGACAGTAGCCGGTACACCCTCCAAGTTAAGAGAACAAAGGAAAACAACAAAAAATACAAACGATTTTTTATGTCTCCCATTCGCCCCAGGTGTCGCAAGACAAGCGCATAAATTGAATGTTTCGTTTTTATAGTTCCTTCCGCAAAATAAACAAAAGCACGCAGTGTAAAAAACAACACTAAAGGGAAAGCAATAAAAAGAGGTTTTTTTTTTTTTCCTTCTTTTTTTTTTTTTTTTTCGAAGCATTGTAATTGTGAGAGGGAATTTTGAAGTTGAATCGAGAAATAAAAGGTTTAGCTCTTCATTTTCCGGACGTGAAGTACGCGGGAGGAAGAATTTATCCCATTGTCATTTTTCAATTTAAAAACTTTTACGGGACTGGAACGCTAAATTTAAAAATACGTGTTAGAAAAAGACATATAAAGATAGTAGAATAAATCGGCTGCTTAGAATATTCTCTTGCTGCCAGAACATATAAACAAACTTTTATGAATTAAATAAAAATGCTGTAAATATTGATTTATGTTACAAGTTTTCTACTAACTGCAAATTTACATGGACACATTGTAAAAATACTTATTCTCTGAACATGAATAGTGAATTTTAAATTGAAAAAGAGTAAAAGATAAAAGATGCGTGTGAATAACATTCTTCAGATTAACAATAAAAGGTTGGTTTTTATTTAAAATGTAATGTAAGAAATCGTCTGCTTAAAATATTTCATTACTTCCCAAACGAAATAATTTTGTATACCTATTAAATGAATACATGTATGGATTAACGCTAATACTTACAGCTAACTATGATTTTAAATAGTATTTTTTAAATTTTCATTTATCTACGTGCAATTTTTTTATATTATCCGTACAACTAAAAAGTAATTAATCAACTAGCCATAATTAATCAACTCTTACACGAAGAAACCTAAAAACCATACAATGTTTGCTTGGTTTTAATTTTAGAAGGCCAGCTACAAGTATGGAACACAAATATCAAGAAACTAAAATTTCAATATCAGCAATAGAAAAAGAAAGAAAAAAGAGAAGAAAAAAATTAGAACCTATCCATTTATTTCTCATCAACAAAATTATTGGTTGGGTATTAAAACTTGCAGTGAAAAGTGAAAGTAAAAAAAGGAAGAAACACGGGGTACTTTTTCTTCCATTTGTCTGGTTAATAAAGGGTTCAACCCAAGAACCGCCATCAATCTTGAAATTTTTCTCTCAAACGACTTTACCACAGACATTTTTCCATTTTTCCGGATATACAATTAACAATTTCCCGTACATTTCGATCGTGAAGGGTTGCAGTTTGCGTTCGAAATTCTACTCTTCGATTATACCCATCCCAAAAGGTAAAAGAGTGTCTCTTTTTTCTGAAAGCGAGAATTTTTTAATGACAGCCCACCACTCCAGAAAAAGAGGGGTTCTATGCAGCTCTAATGCTAAATATACGACGGAACTATTCACAAACACGTCTTTTTCGAATTCCAGGTAGTCAATATTCATAGGCATTATTACCTGCACGTTCTCATTCAAATAAATACAAACGGAAATATGGATTGTTATTTCCAAAAATTTTAAACTGCACTCCTGTGAATAAAAATGACGGAATAGTAGCAAAAAATGATTATTTTTAAAAAGTTCACCAATGTTTAGCAATTTGTTTAAACAAAAAAAAAAACCCTTTAAATAGTTATCATTTTGCAAGTACTTCAAATTTTGCTTAACTGCAATGTTTCATGCCTTAATGTGCGTGATTATACTTTATTGGGCAATTGTATTATATCAATGGTTATTAACATATGTAGAATTAAGACTTAAATTTAAAACTTATATCTCAGGTTTTCCTTTAGAAACGTCCTATTACCAAAACACAAACACTCATCAATATTTTCCATTTAACCACCTCCTCCCAGTTCCGTGCTGCTGCTCTTCACACTTTACTTCGATTTGGCAGTGAGGACAGAACAATGATATGGAGGTTAGTGTAAAAGGTTTTGCGATAATTAATCAAGCAATTAATTTTTCATTAGCAAAAAATATGAAAATAACTGTATCCCCAGCAATGCTGTTAATACTGGACAATCATAAATCAGATTGAATCGAATCGCACTTTTTCACATTTTTGTGCCCCATTTCTGTAGCTCATTCTCTGTTATAGATATTGTCCTACGCTACGAAAAATATGTGTTTATGCCTTCCAAAAGGGGACGATTTACTGAACATTTTTAATTTGGATGGATAATGGATTGAATCTGAATGGCTAAAAACTTACATTATAGGGTTTTTTTTCTTTATTTTAAAATAAGTTGTTTATTTCTTAAATTCTAGAGAGAAGAGTGAAAAAAAAATAATACTCCACTCTAAGTCTTGTTCCATAAAATGCATTACTCCAAGATTAAAGAATTGTTCTATATTTAAAATTATAAAGCATAATAATAACTGATTAGAAATGTATATCAAATTATAATTCTAATATTTGTTCCAATAAAATAAATAATATAATAAAGTTTGATTGTTATTTATGATACCTAATTCACAGAAATTAGTGTAAGTTTTCAATTTATATGTATGCTTGAGGTTTTAAGTATATTTCTGTTCTTGATACAATTCAAATACTGAAAGACAAGTAAAAAAAAAATTATTTAAAGAATCATTTCATTTATCATTTAGCTTCTCTTAGACAGCCACTGAAATCCAGCTAGTTTCAACGCCAATATATTAATCTTAACAGTATTCCACTGAAATTTTTATATAAGTCACCTTACATATCTGGTTTTGGAATTATTAAATTATGTTTCGCATATGTACTATAAAAAGTTATTTACTATAAGTACTCGTATTTATATTTCCAAAGTTATTCAAAATATTTAATTTTAATATAAGGTACAATGTCACCTACATTGTAAATTTCGTATGATTTGATTGAAGACTATATATGTAATCAGCAAAAAACATGCAAAAAATGCGGCCTCTTTAATAAATCCTTCCTATCTATATAAATGTTATTTTTTTTTCGAAATTGCAGGTAAATGTTCAACACATTAACTATTAAAATTACAAATCATTATCCTCTTACTATGAAGAGGGATGACACTAAATCATTTCACAATCAATTTATGATCGATCCCCTAAATATCAACGTGACCGAATTTTCCACGTAAAATGCGAGTTCGAGCATTCTCATTATATAGTCGAGATTCAAGTTCGACATTTCAGAAAAAATTCAATCAAAATGTGTAAACTCGAAGTGCCCGTTCTTTTACCCGATACTTGCCAGCGATAAATTGATCAAAATCATTTCAAGTATTAGTATTGTCACTTCATCGAGTTCGCCGTCATTTCTACTCCATACACGAAGCAGAAGAGAAAGAAAAAAAAGTTATACAATCTCCGTAGTGAAAATTCCAAGGGTCCCCATTCCACTTCTCCCAAATGGTGGGCCCCCTTTGCCTACTTTACAACCCGGCATTACAACAACAGCAGCACGTACCACGTCTAACTACTCTCCTCATATCCGTCCTCGTAATTCGATCGCGAGTTGGCCATCTCGAGACTAACTTTTAAGGGCGACGTAATAAACGGTAATTGGCAGTGATTTCGGGGCGGCCATTTTTGTAACTGGCAAGCATTTTTTTTAGTTGCCTTTTTCCGGTTTATTTATAGGCAGGCAGGTAATTGAATACTCTAGGTGATTGTAGGGTGCGATTCGCAAGATGTGATCGGACTCCAAAATAAGTAGATCAGATGGTTGATTTGAAAGATGAAAATAGGGGGACTGGCCCCTGCGCCCGGATTTGCATTCTGGTAAGACGGGACGGAATAGACATATATTCGCACTATACGAAACTGATTTAAAGGGAGAAATAGGAAACAGGAACTATTGTGAAATATAACAGCATTGAAATCTAATGAATTCGCATTTGTAAAACCCTGATTTTTATGAAAACTTTGTAATATATTGATGTGGAATTGATATCAATGATATATTAGCAGCATAAACCTGAAATATTGTTAAAAGAGGAAGAAAATCATTACGATGAATAAAAATTTGATTTATTTTTATTTTTATTAATTGTTTATTCATTTATTAATAATTCTAAAAAACCTTTGTTGCGAAAGTTTGCAGCAGATTGTTTTTTTTTTAACTCGGTTAAAATGAATTCTTAAGTTATATCAATTCATCATTAACAGAATTATTCTCTAAATGAATGTGACAAATATTTTTTAAACTCTCTCTATATATTTTTTTCCTTATATATAGTCTTACAAAATCGTTTACAAACAATTTAAACTACGTTTTAAAAAAAAACTACATTTTTTCAAATAATTCAGATGAATTGTATACTAGAATAAAATTAGCAGCTTACAGTACAACAAATTATAATCAATTAAATTTAAAATTAATTCCTTTAAAATTTCACAGTAATGATTTTAAACAATTAAACAATCTCCTCTAATATCTGTAGAACATGTAAGAAAATATGGAATTCTATTGAATATTTTTATCGCATGAAACATCGGATCTTCATTTTTAAAAAAAGCTAATCTTTAAGAAAGCATGTAAGATGAATGTGTAAAAAGAAATGTAAATTCGAAAATAGAAGTATACATTGAAAACAAATTCTCTTTATATCCGAAATAAATTTGAATGGTGGAATTGCAAGTGAGACATTTATTAAATAATTTAATACTATTCGTTCACACAATGAATAATAAATAGTATTCTAAATTAAATATTGTGGCTTTTAAAGCTAGACATCAAGTTCCCTTCGGATGTTTTAAATAGCATTAGATAAATTCCAAATTAACCTAAATAATATATAATTACTATAGAAGTTGTTAATACATAATTTTAGAAATGAATTTCGTTCTAATAAATAAATATAGTAATGAATAAGTTGATATTTCGTTACTAAATGCTATATAAAAATCAATTTCTGAAAACGATGAACGAACGCACAAATAAGATATTAGCAATAATAAAAAAACATTTAAAAGTCCTTTACAACTTTATTTTATAGAAATAAAATATTATACTATCTTTGACTGTTTATTCACATTTTATCTACTTTCATGTCTCATTTTGAAGCTTCACGAAAATCATTTTGGAAATCTCATTCCAGTGATTCCTGCTCAGATAACATTTAAGCAAGAGCCTCTTTCGACAAGCTTTCAAGTCATACAAACGTAAGAAAATTTGATATACGGCAGCAGACCGGGGCTCATATACAAAGCGAATCAATCCATCGCAGTATCGAACTCAAGACTTTATCATCACGTTTACCTCATCTTCATTTGGGTGCGATTCTCTGACTGCAAACGAGGAAGTACAAAACAATATTGTGAAAGTTTTGATAAAGCCTCTTTCTGCCTAATTATTCTATGAGTAGACGCAAAATTGTAAAGAAAACAATCTTAATGTGAAAAGTTTCGTTCAAGTGAAGGCGTTCCTTGAAAGTTTATAATTCAATTTATCTTGGATAAACATTAATTGATGCATTTTTAAATTTATTTCCAAATTTTGACAACAACGACAATGTTTGTGAGACGTTCAAATGTGGTAGGAAAATGTTTTTTACATGTTAGGATGCCAAAGTGTGTGTGTGTGGGGGGGGGGGCAGAATAAAGAGTCAATTTTATAACGTCAATGGAAAGAAAATGGAGGGGGTCAAAGATTTGCCATAAAAAATGCTTTTTTTTCAGTAATGATAATTGAGATCCCTTCCAATTCATTTGTTTTTAGAATATTTATACGCCTGAGTAAATCAGAGTGCTGAATTCACACTGCAAACACAATAAACAACAACGGAAATGTAATTCGATTTTTACAATAGAAATCGGTAATATAAGTTCTTCTACAAAGTTAATGGTAGTAAATCATCTTTTGGCGTAAATACCTCAACGAGAAAATGAATTCATTTCTTTATGACGTTGAAAAAGAAATACTTCACTTTTTCGCACTCTTAAAGCGATGTAGAAAAAAAAATTTTTTTAACCCAGTGAATCGATAATGATCTTGTACGCGAACTCCCTTTCCCACTCAAAACACTCTATTCTTTTCTAAGATAAAATGCCCCACTAAAAGAGGAAGGGGAAAAATATTCCATGATTTTTAATTCAATGAGATGATTGATTGACTGATTAATAATTGATTACACCAGGATACATAAATTTTTTCCTTGCCTTCGTCTCAATCTTAGTTCTGCGCCTTAGAAAGTAAAGAGAGAAAAAAATCAATTAAAAAAATTAAGACCACAATGTTTTGTATTCTCTCATACGCTTACAATTTGAAGTAAGGCAATGAGGTATGCTTCGTCAAAATTTAATGCCGTCGTTTGCAATAAAAATACTCATGATCTTGCTTATTTCCGAGCGTATTAAAAAAAAAATCGTTTACAACAGTTAGTCATCTACACATACGACTTCTTTATATGTTCAAATCAAAGGAATAACGATTTCATTTATAAAAAAAAAACAAGAAAACTACCATGAAATAGAAATTTTACTTGATTTCCAAAAGGTATACTACGTACAAACATGCATACTCATTTAGTTTCATCAGCGGAATCAAAAGGGTACATATTAGGTATATATAATATAATTTATTTTTCATTTCAAAGAGTATTAGTTTTTCTCATTAATTTAATGTATAATTATTCCATTCATGGTGTTCTTTTGGATAGGCAATTTCTGAGAGCTGCTATTTTTATCCGTTTCTTTGCTAATAGTTCAAAATAACAACAAAATTAAAGATTTTTGCGTATGGATTTCTAAGGAAAGCAACAATTGTTCCCAAAGGTCTCTCAAAGCAATCTTCATGTGATACTAAAAATAAAATCTTATTAATAAAACGATTTTAGCAAACAGTAAAGGGTACTGTTGTGTACTTACTGTAAGTGCAAATCGGTCGTTTTCAAGACACTGAATGATTCATCGTTTCAAAGTGGCTGATGAACAAACACACCAATACGATTAAGGGTTGGAGAATACAATCCATAAGTCATAAATGGCGGATAAAAAGGACTTAACACGCATATTTGAAATAGCAATTAAAAGCACCTTTCCTCCATTAGATATAAAATGACCCGTACCAATTTGAAAGGGATAAAGTACACATGCGCATACATAAATGAACTAAAAAAAGAACGGATAAGTATGCAACCAAATACTAACATACTGAGGTAAGATAAATTCTGTAAAATTGCATGTACTTAATCAGCTATAAAAGATCAAACACCGACTTTAAATGCTACAATATTTGCTACTTACATCAACATACAATTCTGCAACACAACTAAATAAAACAAAAAAATAGTTTTGGATATCCCACGTATTCTTTCCAAGTCAATAATAATAATAATAATAATAATCTACTTTTATGTAGTTTGCATTATATTGTCAATAAATATGAACAGATTTTAAAATATTCTTTAATATTACTTTAGTGAACCATTTCCAAAATCCCAAGTTTTAATAGCAAAATTAATTTCATGTCTTGCTGAAAAAAAAAGTACAAATCGGGGAACTTATTTACTAAAATCTTAAAGTGTTTTTCTCGCCTTTTTATTTACATGTAGAATTCGTTTACTAGCTGCATCGGCAACTTCGCACTTTTAACTCCAACGAACCAAACATGATTTATTTAACCATAACAACATATTTCATAATATTAACTCATGCATAAGCTTACCGCCATTACTTCTCGCCGAGGCGGTCTGCAACAAAGCTAACAAAATCACAAAAATCATTCTTCTGCTGCGTTCTGCTTTCTTCCTCCAGCGTGAAAACTCTTTTCCTGCAAAAAAAGAAGAGAACAAGATAAATAAAAATGGCGTGATCGCAAATCCAGAAACATGTAATCAAAATAAGAAATAAAAGTATTCCACTGCGAAAGAGAAAGAAATGAATAAATGCTAATGGCTGAGATGCACCACATCGCAGTTTTGTTATTTGTTATATTCATTTTCGCATAACATGTGGCTGATATATACCAAACGATCTTGTGAAAGCAAATTTTCAGCTGCCGTAGTGCCCGTGACAGCACATATCATTCATTTTGTTCTGTTAATGTAGAATTATTACAGTTTCCCGGTAGCTGATCTTTTCGAAAATTCGGAAAATCATTCCCTCAACGCCAGATGCAATCCATCAAGAGCATAATAACAGTAACAAATAACACGAACACAGGTACGGAAAAAAGAAACTAAAAATATTCCTGTAATACCTCACGAATTATTATTGTCGTCACCTTCTTTGCAGCTGGCAAAAGGGGACGAAAGGGTTTGGAACTTAAATTTGTCTATTTTTCTACGGAAAAGTGAATTTAAAAAAAAAATAGAACTTCCTTCCATTTCAAGGGTAGTTTACTTTTTTGTGTGTGCGCGTTTAACTAAAAAGTCGATAGAGTAGAAAATGGTAGGAAAAGATTCATTTTTTTTTTTTTTTTTTTTTTGTAGAACTTTAAAAATCGAAGATTACTCTGGGCAATCATCGATCGATTACCTTTCGTCTATTTTCTAAAAACAACTTCTGCTTTTTCATGGAGAAGGGAATTTTCAAGCATTATTAAACTTTGAAGGGAAAAAAAAAAAAAAAAACATGGCGAACACCAAGATTTCTATGTAAAAAAAGAGAAAATAGTAGCTCCGAAACAAACAAAATGAAATTCTGAACTCCTATTTCGAAAATAAAATACGAAATAATTTGGGAGAAAGTTTTCTCAAAAGAATTTCATTTGCTGAATTATCTGAATTGCAATTTTGAAAGGCAAAAACAATAAACATTAAAAAAAAATTACACAATATTCATGCAATTTAATTAGAATATTAAGTTTCAAAATTTATTTTTGAAAAAATTTACATTTAAAAGAAATTTTACATTTAAAAGTTTCTAATTCATATAATAGGAGGAGAAAAATGCGTTTGTTAAATTCAGCATAAAATCATAGCTAACTTTCTAAAAAAAAAATACACATACTGCATTTATTTTTTTTCACAAAAAAAGTAACGTAAGAAAAAAAAAAAAGAGGGGGGGGGGGAGTCTTAAGATTTCAAAATTTAAAAACAGTTTTAACGTATCTAAAAATACTTTTTATTTCCAATATATCATATTATGTTTCTAAAAGCATTATGTATATTTCTATATCTATATATATTAAATAAAACTTTCAAAATAATAAATGAAAGGAAAACTATCTAATGTAAAGATCAAATTTTGATTTATTTACCCCACCGCCAAATGAGTAAGGCTTCAGTTTTTTCCCCAACAGTAATGAGGCTAGGGTTAACATTTTTCGGCCGATTATTTCAAACGATTCTGTTTATTTTCTTAATGTTTTATGCATTTAAAATTAAACATTGTTAATTAATCCATCTTTCAGATACATTCTGAAGTACTTTTGAATTAAAATAAAACAGAATAAAGGAAATTAAAAATTTCTAATCTGCATAGCGTTACCCCAACTGGCGTAGAAAAATTCACGTATTTGCGTTACCGTAACTGGCGTTGAAAATTCACGCATGCGCATTGTGTTCTGATTGTTGACATGACAACCATTATCAACGGATGATTTGAATTATTTTTAGGTTAGTTGCATGCTTTTGTAATTGTATTTATGTTAGTTATATATTTTTTGTATATGCGTATAGTTTTAAGTACATCCTTTTTTAAGTAGTTATTTTAAACCTGTTTTAGACCGATAATTTTAAACGATTCATTTTATTTTCTTAGTGTTTGATGCATTTAAAATTAAACATTGTTAATTAATTGATCTGCTCATGATGAATCTGAGAAAATTTTGTTGAAAAATTCTTGAGATATTACATAAATTAAGAAAGATATTCTTTAGTGCGCATAAAGTTTAAACGCTCAGTGACTCTGTTATCAGTAATCATATTATAAAAAAATGCTTTGTTTCAGTAAAAAATATTATTATATTAATTGTACATTAATTCTTTCCATTTTAATTTAAAGCATAAATTCTACCAGAGTTAGCAGAAAATTAGAGAGATACATATTACGTTATGACTGAAGGCCTTTATAATATTAGGAGTGAATTATATGACTATCAAAATTTGAAGTTTTAATATATTTTGATGAAGAATCTATTAAAGTTGGAATAGCGTAAAATATTTAAGTATTAAAATTTAAACGAACATTGAGATTGGCGAACCGGCTGGTCGCCAAAGGCGGCTAGTTAATAAATAAAATAACGATGGATTAATGAAAGAATCGCAGTCGAATTTACGAAAAAATATAAATAACTAAATAAAATAAAATAAAAATATGTTTATTTTCAAAAATAAGTGCATCATTTTTTATACTACTTTTTTCAACCATTTTAATGCATTCAAACATTTTTGTCATAGATGTGTATGACAAATGTATAAATTTAACATTGCTAATGATCTTCCAATGGACACTGTTCTAACAGTGCAGTGGATGTTTCTTAAACTTAATGAAGTAATTCCAAAGAAGATAGAACGATCCTTGTAAATTTGGATTTTTGATTCCAAATTTACAAGGGTATCTCATTCTCTTTATAATATAAGTTACAAAGAAAAACAAATAACATAATCTTGCGTTCTAGTTAAGTTTTATCTCAATGTCCAAACAAACTAGAGTAATTTCGCTTTTACCAGAATTTGGCCTTTAACTCATTAATATTGACCAATTTATTATTTTTGGCCGTCGTTAATATAATGGCCATTGTTTGGCCATTAAATTTACACTGAGACTTCACAACGTCTTAGAACCAAGTGCGGAAAATTAAATTTCTGAGAGCAAAGTCCTACTAAGGATCTTCAATGGCTGAAGTGATATCCGATATGAGCTCAATTGGCATCAGCACATCACTTTTGAATACTCTTTTCAATAAGGATCCTCCAATTACACAAACTATACAGGGTGATACAAAAGTGTTTATGCAAGCTTTAAATGTAAATAAGGGTTGTAGCAGTTGCATTACAATTCAAATTCTGTCTCCTTGCCGAGACGTCGTCGGAGCCAGAGGGGGGGGGGGGTATGTAGCAGTTGCATTACTCTTATCTTCTCTTTTGGATACTAGATGGCGATGTCTGATTAGGCCATCCCATATGTCATCCCATAGTGCATTGCGATTGTAATTAGAATGAGATGTGATGCTGAACTGTGAAGCCACGAGCGTGAATGTCTTTTCTTTGTGTTAGTGTATGTTTAAGTGTGTGAATGTGATTATTAAAGAAATGTTTCCAACAACATTCGTCTGTTTGCTTCCTGCACAGATCATGATAATCTACATCCCACCACAGGGTTAATCTCTCTCTCTCTCTCTCTCTCTCTCTCTCTCTCTCTCTCTCTCTCTCTCTCTCTCTCTCTCATTTCTAAAAATTTCGGATGTTCTCATATATAATTTCTTGAAAATATACATGTGCCAAACTAAACTATTGTTCGAAACTCCTTATGTTTTGTATATCTAGCCGCTACATTATCCACAAAATTAAACAACTTAATTAATTGTTTACAGGTATATAGCATGCAATAATTATTAATTAATTATTACATGCTATATACCTATACGTAAAAATCAAAGTATGTTTACAGTAAAGTTTAACCTTACATATTTGTTTTTATTCCATTTTACTACAATAATTGCCGTTCTATTAACGTGTCATTACATACACATTTTTTGATTATTAACACAGAAAAAGTGAATTATAAATATGTATAAGTTTTTATTTCTCATTCCAAACTTTATTTAGCAAGAAATTGTTTACCATTTACATTTTAAGGCTGAATCAATTCGTATTCAACTGGAAGGTTCAGTTTGCATAAGACGAACGAATTGCTAATTCGATCAAATTATGGGGAAACAACAGGAAACTTTGAAGAAATTTCATACACACGAAACCGATTTCTCATTTTCTCAATCTTGTTTATCAACAACACAGCAATGTTTAAATTGATCTCAAAACTAACTCAACCACACACCGAGACTTCCTTCATCGCGCGTAATTTATTCCGTCAAAAAAAATAAAAAAAAATAATAAAATGCAACAATGGATGCAAAGTTTTGAAACGTTAGAAAAACACAGAGAGAAAACGTGTACAATGAAAATATATTTTTAAAAATTGCAATCACGCGAGAAAGGATTCACATAAAATCATAACAAATAAAAATATACTTTTGAAGAACTAATGCTATCTTTTGGAATACAAATTTTCCAAAAAAAAGTTAAACAATTTTCCGAAAGCTCTGAAGCCAGTATCAAAACAGACAATAATATAAATTCGAAAGAATAATGTTTGTGGTCAGATTTCTACAACAAACTGTTTACTTTGTAAGTTACAGTTTGTTATGTTCATAACTATCGTCAAAAAGCATAAATATTTATTCTAATGAAAAATAATAGTGTTTATAAGATATTTTTTTGTCATATGTTAACGCTAATATTTTGTAACACACAAAAACTTTGCTTTGCAATATGTTATTATTCAAGGTTCAACGCCATGAATATTTTTCTAGACATTACAATAAAAAAAATTTTTGTCGAATATTTTTAGTAAAAAATTTCAATTCTTCGAACACACACACACACACACACACAAAAAAAAAATTACCGAACAGAAAATTTAATTTTTGGTCACAAATTTAAAATTTTATTAGTTGAAAAAAAAGGAAAACATATAATATACTAAAATATATTAACAAGGATGTTTTAAATAGTGCTGAAAATATATATTTAATGAGCATTGAACTAATGAAACAAAATCTGAAGAATAAATTCATTGTTAAAGGCACAATTAAAACAACATTCTTTCCACATAAAACACGGTTAGGTTTCCTTTAATTACATACAATGTAAATATTCTTCAAAAAATACGCAAATAATAAATCACATTAAAATTTTAAATATTGAAAAAATGATGGTTAGTGAGCCATACTGTAGAACTTTCTTTTTTTAAATATGTGCTGTCATGAATCGAGATTTTAAACTAAAGAGCGATATTATATATACGACTTGTCTCTTTAAAAAAACGGCAAGATTATCAAAATTATATTTTACAAAAATACATACTTTAATTTTATGACTGCAATTCAATTAAATATTTACTTTTTTTTCTTTGACTTAATAATAGATATCAATACGAAAAAATCGATGTCGGAAACATATCAGCGGTGAATAAGAATCCAAGGGGTGAAGGGAGGGAATGCGAATATTCTTAACTTTAATGTGGTGCCACGAACAAAATAAATACTATTTTATATCTTTCAAAGTTAGAATTACCAAGATAAGAGAACGGAAAGCTGATAACATGAACAGGTCATCATTTATTCCTGTTGTACTTCTGATAACGACGGCGGTAAAAAAAAAGTGATAAGTTTCGAATGCAACGAAATTCTGAAAACAAGCACATCACTAAGGTGTAAATACCTCCCCTCCTTAATATGCAGATGGATAAAAACAGAATTTAAAAAAAAAAATCCATCAGACAAAATTGCATCTAAAATCTTTCACTGATTAAAAAATATTCAAATAACCACAAAGAAACTATTTAAACACCTCCATTAATCACCTCTTGCTGAACAAAACTAAATCGCTTCACGTATTAAGTTTGTACATACATTTAAAAAAAATTGCGCATAATAATAACAACAACAAAATCACGAAAGGTATTCAAAGGAGGCTCAAAACAAACAAGCATTACAAATTCAAGAAGATGCGAGGGAAAAAACTTGAGCCAAGAACTGAATAATGTGAATGATTCCACGCCAACCATAGCAACCTTGAGTCAGTCCCGTCAGTATCCAATGACAAGATCTGTAATTAATCACTGGCGGGGGTGAAGTTTTTCTAGAACAACGTTTCTTCAGCTTCAAGAAGGGTCCCTAGAGGAGGTACCTAAACACGTGCAACGGGGGACATTTAGAAGGCTAGGATCACTTTTCACATCACTCAAAGGAGGATTGAGGATTGGGTCCCAAAGGTCCATTTCAATCATGAAGTTCTGGACCACAGGGAGAGCGATGCATTTCCGCTTTACAAATTACTTCTGCTGCATCCTTCCTCCTCGGGATGATTGAGATGTGGACGATTCATTTAAAAATTGGAGAAGCAGGCAAGAAGTGATTAATGGGAATGTATGCAAATCAATTAGATTTTTTTGGCCCGTTGAAGTCTTTCTTAAGGTAATGACAGGGTCAAGTAATGGAAAAATGCGGCTTTTCTCATTTTTCATGCGGAGTATAAATCCTTGTCTTGGATTTTAAAAGAATGGTTTTGAAATGAAAACGTAGGGATGGGTTATGATATATGCTGAAAAGCGTAAATTGACTTCGCAAATAATTGGGTTTTCACTATGATGCAGTTATTAAACGAAGTGCATCAAAAACCATTTTTCTTCAACGGAATTTTTTTTTTTTTGAATTCCAATTATATATTTTTTACTGCATTAAATAATTTACGAATGAGAATGAAATGAAAGTAAAACCTTTTTTAGAATGTGCATGACTTAAGAATTTCATTGACGGCTAGCGTGGATTCAAATTGATGTGTGCAAAAATAAGGTGAAAACGATCATTCATGGGACCGTAATTAGTGCTTCTACGACTGTTGCCTCAAATTACGAATGTTTCTCAAACTTTTTAAACAATGCCACAATCAAAATCTATTCAAACATATCAATTACACAGACTCATATAAGGATCGTATTCGGGATTATTTAAGAGGACAGTGGACTTTGAAATACGAAAAAATGGATAAAAATAGGAAGTTTTATTTTTATCGTTTTCTCCCCAAAATATATGTTTATATTCCAATAAAATAGTGTAATAAGATATACTGTTCAATAAAATGAATATTTCAAAGGACAAGATTAAAAAAGCCCATCTTAATTACTTTGCTCAAATTTATATTTTAATTAGATATCTTTAAAACGTTCCAGGTCTCTTAATTTTTGAAGAAATAAAAAAGAATTGATAATATAGATTTCTGTTAAATATTAAAAGAAAATAAGGTAAACATTTTATATTTCGAGTTATTTTAGAAAGTAAAAATTTTTCCATTTTAGTTCCGAAAAAGACAAAATTCTTATGAAAATTCAGTAAATAAGGATACAAAAAAATTAGCATTTCTAAAAAAAAAATTAGAATTTAATTAGAATTACAAAATCATACACAGTTTTATTTCAAATAGATTTATACTGGGTAATAAGGAGAAAATAATAGAAAAAAATTAAAAATTGAGTCGCCTGGAATATTTTGAAATTTTTCAAAAAAAAATATACTTTTCAAAAATACTTTTTAAGAAATTTGACGTATTTATAATTAATACATATGTCTAAAAAATTTCGTAGCTCTAGGTGAAAAAATAGCAAAATGCTAATTGAGCCCATCAACCCCTTAATTGTGCATTATGATATAACAGATAAGTTAAACCAAACTATTAACTTGAGCTGTTGATCATAACAGCAAAAAAAAAAAAAAAAAAAAAAAACCAGAAAACAGAAACGTAAATTAAAATGGAAAATTTTTCTCATCTACATTTCTACGCCTTTTCATTTAGAAAATAACTTCAAAATTACTTAAATGCGAGCATAAGCCTTTTTGCAATTAAAAAATATATGGGTAATAACATTAATTTATATTCATATATTTTCTTTAACCAAAATTATTGAATTTGAAAGACATTCTAAAATTATTCTTCACCAATTTTAGCGTGTATGTGTTGCAGGTTTCAGAAAACAGAAATAATTTGGATTAATATTAATACTACTTTGTATCACTTGTAAATTTTTGTATTACGATTATTTTTACATAATAAACTTTTTCAAAATTTCGAACACGGCAAGTATATCAAAAACAGCTCATATATCATTGCGTGCCATTAAATTTGAATTCAAAAAATTTGAGAAGACAATTGATATTATTTGTATTTTTATTGTTCTTCTGTTTGAAAACTGGAGGTTCATCATTTATCTATATGAAAAGTAAAAATAACTATGAATTAGACAAATTTCTGACATTTTAAACATTTTCTAAAACAACAATTGTTTTATACAAGACGGCCTCCCGTTATGATAAGTAAGCGAAAATCCAGGCGTAAGTGGTTCTTATGCATTTAATCTCGCAACTTTCGACAAACCAATAGTTCCCGACATTTTTTATTGTAGAATTGATTTTTTTAAAAAAAATTCTCACCTATTCGTTAAAGAAATTCTGACTGACAATTCTTGTTGCATCCATAAATAGAAAATTTCTGAAACTTTATGTCTTTCATTATGAAGTATGCAAAGACAAAGTATTGTGATCATCAAAAAACTCGAACTCGGTATCAAGCAGCCACGAATGGATTCATGATATAACTTGTATCTATCTGCTAGTTAAATATAAAGCAGACTTCCAATAATTTTGCGGATTTGGAATAGAGGATTTCTTTAGTATATATCAGTAAGTTAATCTTTGAAATAAAAAATAATTTCATTAGATGATTTATGAGAATAAATGTCACATCTTAAGAAGAAAAATCTCGGAAAATAACCAGTACAAAAACAAAATCCGATTTCACAGTTGCCACTCCACTTTGAAATAAGAAGCAAAACTTTGAAGTGAGGAAAAAGAATCCGTAACCGTAGAGCGGCAAATTTAGAATTCTAGACAACTAAATTTTATAGCGTGACGGCAACTTTTAAATCTGAAAAAAAAAAAAAAAAAAGGTTAAGATAAAAAAAATCTTAAGATCGAAAAGATGGAAAGTAACGATGGTAGTTCCGTTTGATTTTTGACACTTGGAGAAGAAAGATTTTTTCTTTTCCCGGCTCGCCCTGTCCCCATCTTACAGTTATGTTTCAGAACATTCGAAACAAACGGTATATATTTTGAAGTTTTCTTCGTAACGGAAGCGGTAAAGAGGAGGTTAAAAAGAAGAAAAAAAAAATCCTGAGAAACGGGAAAAATAGTGACTTTTATTCGTTTTCTTCGTCCTCTGTTGTTTTGCTGCTAGTGGGAATAAAAAGCCTGTCAGAAAATGTCACACGTTTCAATTCTCTCTCTGTGCTTTCGATTTTCTCATCTTTTTCCTGGCGATCGATTGTAGTAAATATACTGGCGTAAATAAGAAAAACCGGGAAGAAATCTTGACTTTTGTTTCCTATCATGGTGAACTACTTGCTCTTTCGGCGCCCTTTTGGCGAACTTCCCCAACTCAAACCATCGCTAGTCGCCTTTTACTACTACTAACAGAGAGGCAGATATATATTTATTAGCATGTATTTTGATCATTTTTTCACTTTAAAAAGGCATTTATTATTAAAATTGATATAATATATATCAATCAAAATATTTTCTATAATTTCAAACAACTTTTTCCTATTTTCGTCCAATAAGTCTTGCAGTTGATTGTCTTCGATTTTTCTTTTTATCCTTCAGGCGGTTCTTTGTCATTGACACTGAAATCCCCACTCTTACATCGTTGAAACCAGAACCGACCGTTAGGATATGACGGAGCAGCATCACCATAAGTTTCTAAAAGTGTCTGATGGGCTTCGGCAGCAGATTTCTTCAAATCAAATGAAAAAAAAAAGCAATGAGTGTCGAAAATGCAATTTGGAGCTTTCCCTGAGTGGGTTCTTTATATACTGAATAATTCAGCAATACTAGATGGAAAACTTTCAAAATGATAACAACAAAGTAATAGTAAATTCATAAAACCCAAAACCATTGTCTTTTATATAGATACTTCGGATGTTTATCAATAGATATTGTTAATTAAAATACATACAAACATCTAATAGCTTCAGACTCTGAAGAAGGAAATGGATTATGTATTTTGGGCCCTTCCTTTTAAGCTAGTTGGGTTCAGAATTCGATACATATCACCAATTTAGTTATAAGCAAAATATACTAAATTGAACAAGCTGATTTCACATTTATCATGTTCTCAGACAAACAGATTTCCTTCAGATCCCACCTGATGCTGATACAGATTTAAAAAATTTGATGCCAAAATCCTAAACTTCAGTTTACCCATTTAGCTTGTGACGTTTTTCAATTGCTGATATCACAAGCTCCTCAACACAGAGATCGCCAGACCTTTTGTCAGATATCCTACGTCAGAAACAAATCTACATTTATTATAATTGAATGCTATATTTCATCCGTCGAAGCTCTCGACTTTTAGAGTCATTTTGATCACGCTCTCAGCAACGTCCAAATCGACAGCCTACTCTTTGATATTCTTGTTCTAGAATTTGACTGAGATCCATGCGATATTTCGTCGATCTGGATCGTGTTCGTGATTACAGAGGCAGACATTTCCAAAAATGGAATTTACGGTCTAATGAAAATAGAATTACAAAAGAGAGATGCAACATAGTCCCCAGGTCTTTTTTTTTGATGATGATGATGATGACAATAATTTCTTTGTCTACACTTCATAGACGGGAAGGTAAAAATCTTAAAGTTCAACGCATTCTTAAGAGTTGGATTATTCAGACAGAGAGCAGGCAAAAGAGAGAAGAAAAAAAATATTGAATAAATGCCTACAATCTGCTATGGCATTTTTTAAAAATAAAGCATCAAAGGACGAATCAGGTTTATTCGATGTATCAAACTAAAGCTGAATTCGACGTAAAACTCAAGAGATGGATCCTTAAAGCTGAACTAGCATATAATATAACGGCGACACAAGAGTGCTACATCTTTTAACTTACACTCCACACAAATAGGAGAGTGACCATTTAAACAAATGTTTTTGCAAATAATGCTAACATAGACAGCAATAGGGTAAGAATTTCCAGTCAAACATTCAGTATGGCGTAGTTTTGTTAATGCAGTTTCAGAACAACTGCAAATCATATATCCATGAGAAGAAATGACAGTTTGCATTTTATTATTATCAAAACAATTCAATACATTTTTCTAGAAAATGAAGGATTACGTGATGTTTATACTATGCATAGAACAAAACAATTTATATAATAAAAATATTTTCAAAAAAGCAAAATCGCCCACACTGAAAGTTTACTGTTAGCATACACTTTAGCATAATTTGGCGATATTCTGACGTGACCAGTAGTAACCCTACACAGTAGATATTACAAAAAAGAAGAGACGGACCGCAACCCTCCGCTAAATCTTTCCTTCCAATTTTTTGCCTTGGTTTTTACTCAAGATTGATTTTTTTACCTTCTAGTAACTGATTCAGCAGTTTTTCATACCTTAGGGCTAACACTTCATCTGCATAGGAGTCGCTCTCAGGTCTTGTGTTTACAGCGGGCGATTCTGAAGATTTTGCTCACAATGCTAGTTTTTTTTTTTTTTTTTTTTTCTTTTTTTTTTTTGGGGGGGGGGGGGGAAAGGTTGCAAAAACTGAAACAGTAGCGTCTTATTCGGAAAAAAAAATTGTATTTTAAAATCGTCGGAATTTTTTTCTTTTAGTTTGAAAAGCAAAAATCTGCATATGTATTTTCTTTAAAGCTCTGGCAAAAACAATGGGACTTGATTTTTTTTGAAGGAAATGATAGTTGAAATGCAAAAAGAAATAGTATAACAATACTTTAGTGCAAAAGAATACAAGTTCTGTAGCCTTTAAAGAAGTCTTAGCATTTTTTTTTTCTAGCGAAGAAAGCGTTTATGTTAAATATTAATATTATTATGTTTGAAAATATATATATTGTAGTCCCTTTGCTTACATAACTGTATAAGAAATGGAAACAAGAAAAAAATATGCAACGGCAAATAAATAAAATTATAATAAAAGAAAGCAGAAAAAATAGATAAATATAATTTCTTGATACAATTTTATAATTATGCTCTTACGACTTAATTTTAAAATAAGAAATAAAGAAAACTCAAACCAGACATACAAAATATTTCCCAAAACCATATTTTAAAATCAATGTTTCAAAAAATAATAGTTTATTTTTTTAAAAAATGACATTTTTTAATAGCTAAAAAAAAAACTATTGCTTGAAAAATAACAGTTGTTAGTAGGGGGGAAAAAACTTTTGTCGTATATGAAAACTTACGAGACTGCAGTTCCAACTCTGCTTTCATCTGACACTTGAATCAAATTACAAGTTTTATCCAAAATAACTTAGAAATCGTATAGCAATAAAACAGAAAAAAAAGGAAAGTAAGAAAAGACAGTAGCGCACTATTTGTTTTATTTACATATTTCAACGCCTCCTTAAAAGCATCCCAAAATGAAAACATATGCTTTATTTTCCAGCTGAAAAGGAGAAGGGTATGAGAAAAAAATACAGAGAAAAAATCCTATTTCTTCAAAATAATAATAATAATGAAGAAACTTCCAATCAGTACATGGTAACTAAATGACGGCAGATGAAAGTCCACAAAAGAAATAAAGATAATGCAACAATATTCATGTTTACAGTCAAAAATTGTTTTCGGAATTTAAAAGATTTTAAACTGAAATCTTATTTCATTTCTCATCTCAACAGTGATTGAATTTAAAAAACGAAACGAAACCAAAAAGATATATCCGGTAAACTTTTTATTCAGAATTCAAATTTCATTCCTGGACAAAGAAAAATCCAAAAACTTCCGGAAACTATACGACCCAGTCCATAGCAGTCCATAGTTGATAGTCGCAGCGCTTTACCAACAGAGCCCATAAAAAACAGATATGAATATTTTGCGCCCCCAACTAAGTTTCATACCAGTATCGGTGATTGAATTTGCACTTCGACGCTGAATATTTCATGAGCAAAGTGCATCGAAATTTGCGAAACTGCATCCCAGGCAATACGTCGCAACGGTCAAAGGAAAGTGCAATTGAATACATCAACCCTCCGACGGAGAAACTAGATTTGGCTCAGGAGACACAGGGTTGTGCACTTTTGCAGGACCAGAAGATAGATGCATTACTTTCGAGTAAGATTCGGGTGAAAACACATGCATATTGGGTGCACGAAAAAAAAGAAAGAAAAAAATAGACATCAAGGTCTATAGGAAGTGCTACAAGCACTTCCAAGACCAATTCGTGAGATGAATAACTCAGAATCTAGATCTGGACGAAATTCAAGGTGCAGATCTGCGAGTCCTGATTCGAGTTTGATGTTAAGAATTTGGACCTTCTTGGGACTTGAATTTTAGTACATTTTATTCAATCGGACAAAGATAAATGTTTTCATAAGGACAGATTTTTATTTAAGAAAGCCAATTGAGAATGAAATACAAGAAAAAAATATCAGATAATTTCCCTTTATTGAGATAATAATTCGAAAAATATCGAATAAAAATGTACTGAAGAGTAAAACTTTGCTCGACTACTTAATGAACAGGCTTTTTTTTAACCTCCCCCCCCCCTCTACTGCTCATAGTTAGAAGTTTAAAAAAATATTGCAGACACTAATATGCAATGGATAGGTAAATTAGGCACGTGAAGATAAAATAACCGCGGAAATTAAAACCACAATCAGTGTTTTAGTATTCAATATTGCCATTTTATTAAAACTAAACTGTTTACTTCAAGAGATGTTTAAACTGAAAATTATTTTTAGGTTTAACACGCATCAACGCAATCAAAATTTCATGCACTACTTTTGTTTAGAGAAAACTTGAGAGATTTTATGAGTAGATAATAGAGGGCTATAATTGGTAAGCTACTTAAGAGCCAATAAATATATATATGTAAGGAAATTTAGAAAGTGAAAAGAAACGGTTCATGGTAGCAATTTTCTTATACTCTCTATTGAACTACTTGGTAGAAGAGCGGACAGTTTTCAGGTTCACCCCATTAAAGAGCATTGAACATTTAAGATTTTAATGTAAGCGAGTGTTTTTTTAATCGTTTCCCTTTTACAAAATTTACCGTTTTTGACTCTTTTATTTCATTTAGAGAGATTGATTATTATTTTTTAAAAAGCGCATACAATATACAAAGGACATACAGAGAGCACATAACTAAATATCCCAACTTTGCAAGGCTATTAAAAGAAAACGAAACAAAACAACACGCACAACGATGTTGTCCTTCCGAAATAAAAATAACACTTGGAAAGTTTAAAATAAGCACGGTTATAAGTATTCAATGTGAGCAGGTGTTCCACCGTTACCAACAAACATTCCGAGTTTTGTCAAAGCGTCACACTAATCATGCTTCCAAAAATGTGGGACGAGTTATCGTACCGCCCTGATACCCTTTTTCGTATTGGACAGGCTCAGATTGGATATTTATAACTCTATTCAATTTAAACTTTGTTGTTCGGAAATCGAAAATAACGAAACTTGCACGTTGTTTTGTTTTCTTTTAATAGTTCTACATAAGTGGGATATTCAGTTATGTGTATCCTGTATATCAAGATAAGGAAAAAAAATCATTAATTATTATTATTATTACCTAAGAAATAAGAAGCCATAAATTTTAGAATTGAAATAATATGTGAAGAATTAAACATTCTTTGCATGATGATGGAAATTTAGATCATAACATTTAGTGAACAAAAAATTATACTCAAAACTGGTATAGGTAGGTAAATGAAAAAAAAAAATGGGTTGTTGCTGGCAACTTTTTTCACGACTATTGCGCGATAAGGAATGCAGCTGTTTAAAAAAAATTCAAATGTCACAATCATTATAGCGGGTTGAACTTGTCATTCTGCTGTTTGTTGGGGTTGGAAAAAATGTGCGATTTCTTGAATATTTTTTATAACTTATCTGACACTTTTTTTTTGCTAATAAAAGAGATAATGAGTAATTAAATTTAGAAGACAGAGATTTTGAAGATTTTGCACTGAGCTTAACACGTAGATTTTCATGATGATGGCTATATCCATCATACTGTATTTTTAGTTATTTTATATTACATATTTGTACTAAGATTTTTTAAATATTTTTTCCTTTAATCTAGAGCATGAATCATATCACCCTGATTTATTTCACAAAAAAAAGAAAGAAAATCCTGCAAAGAAGGGTTAAACTGAAATGTATCCACATTTAGAAACATGATTTTTTTTAAAAAACTATTTTAGTTACAATCTTGTGGAATAAATTTGGAAAACTAAGATGTCAAAAGCAATTTTGATTGAAAAATAAATAAAAATTTCAGACAGAATTAATATGACAAAAAAAAAACATACAAACCATAGAATAAGTATTCTACATATCTAGGATATATGTTTTTCAAATGTGATAAAATCAACTTCAAAACTAAATTTCTCAAAAAGCAAACTTATCATTAAATAAATCAGAAAATTTAAATAGATAAGGCAATTTCTTCCAAAGAATCTTGCTACTGTGAGCACAGCACAAAATCGTATAATTAATAGAGAGCCGAGTAAACAGCATGCGATCTCTTCCCTATTTCAACATCTGCAGGGAACTGACAGAAATCAAATATGAACTCAAATTATTAGGGTTTGAAATGCTAATTGCTTTACAGTACGAACCTTCTAATTTAATGGCTCGCTGTTATCGGCTGATTATAAATCATGATTTTATCAGCAGGAGCTTTAAAATTGCGTTGAACCCCGATAAAGAGTAAATGCATTGCAAATGAGCGGTTAAAACGACGCAATTTGTGCGTTGCGATAACAGATTTTAAAATCTTTATGCTCCGTCTTTGAAAAAAAAATCTAGCTACCAAATCCAAAGTAATCGCACACTGACGTTCTAATTACTGAACACAAAACCAGGCTCAATTTTTTTTTTTTTTTTTTTTTTTTTTTTTTAAACCCTAGATTTCTCCTCATCTGACTCAACCTTAATCCCAGACAGGCTTACGGCGATCATCAGATACCCTGCCAGCTCAAAGATCACTTCAAAGTCATTGATAATCGAGTGATCCCGAGGAATTCTTTTTGAAAAAATTTAATGAATCCCCATATGCAAAAGTAACATAAATAAAGAAGGAACAGCGGATTCTGGCTGCTTCTAAATACAAACGATCACCCTCCAGAAAAGCCGGCAATTTAAAAGTATCTTCCCTTCATAAATTTTAAATAAAACTCAAAAGGAAAGATTTCTTACTTTTTGAAAAGAAGGATTGGGGCTATCTATTAATTAACCCGGCAAGTAATTTGCGCTTTCACTGCAATCTCCCAAGAGCAACAACAATTTTTCACAATGTTTCTTCTCCAAGCTGTGTGGAACAGAATTCTTTTTATTCTTTTTTTTTCCAGCCTTTTTCTTTAACTCGACATATTCTTTGCCGTTCTGTGCTGTGATGAATAATTCAGAAAGAGCTTTCCGGTCCTATCTATGAGATCTTCTATCAGAAAGTCTGATTAAGCTTAGCCTGTTCCTTCGACGTATTTTTTTAGTTTAATTTTGCCTTTTTTTTTTAGAGAGAAGATGTTTGTTTCTTTCCAGTTTCCCCCCCCCCCTTTTTTTTTAATTTGCTTTTCCTCGCTAGTGTTGTAGCGAATTCAGACAAAGGAAGATTGTTGGATTCGCCAATTGGCGATTAAATAAATTTGAAAAGACTTCAGAAAAGAATTATTTTCTTCCATTTATTATTTTTTATTTGACTGTAACCGTAAGTAATTTTGGTTGCGAATGTTCATTAGTTCTGATTGCACTCGATGCGAACATTTCGGAAAAATGAATTTCAGGTTTTCACATCGAATAATTAACAAGATCGAAATCTTCTTTCGCCCTTAGAACGGCACATTTTTTTAATTACTACCTACAAAGGAGGAAAGAAATCAGCATATAAATATTTTCGCAGCTTCGGCATAAGAAGAAAGTTTTAACAAAGTGATTATATTATAAAAAACAGCAAAAATTCTAAATTATAAATCTCTAAAAATTAGAACAATTTTAATCTTATAGTTTCGAATATTTTTCATTCGTTCATTTTGTTGCTCGAAATTACCAATTATAATAATAATTTTCAGTATATATATATATATATATATATATAATGTCACTAAAAATGTTCATTCTAATTTCCAAATGCAAATCTTGAGATTAAATTTGTTTACAAGTAATTCTTTTATGTTATCGCTTAATTTTAACCATGGTTGAGAACTATTACAAACTGAATGCATATCAGTTCAGATAAAATTATTATCAGCATGTTTTAGCTAACATCATCAGAAAAATTGACAAAATTAGTATATTCCATACTTCGCACGAATATTAATTTTCTAAACATTACTACGTTCATTAAGTGAAATTTTTGCTTACATTAACCGTTTGAAAACTTCTTCATGCTAACAAACTCAGCGTGAAAAAGAATTGTTATTGAATTTCAACAAATGATTGAAAGTTTCAGTCTCAAATGCCGATATTTTAAATATATACTGTTATACGGTATAACTGTTTTGAAAACATATTTTTTCAAATTCTATTAACACGTTTTCGTTTATTTCCTTGAAATAACGAAACGCCAGCTGTGATACTAAAACCGGTTGCCTCTTCCACTTTCAATCCAAAACATAAATCTGAAATAGCATTAAAATATTCTCCTTCCCAATTCTATCCCCGTGGAACGAACAATTTTCAAGCGTCAAAAAGAAAAAAAAAAAAAAAAAAGGTTGCAGCAGAAGAATCATAAACGGGCTCGCTAGGAAACGAATTCGCATTTTCAATTTATTTTCAACATTAATGGATAGTACATATTTCATTCGGAAAGTTGTTGTTTTTTAATTCCCTACTCCATCGAATTATTTTCTTTCAGATCGACAGTTTATTTTAAAGACCGAAACTGTTTTATAATTTTACTTTAGCAAAACAATGGGGGAACGGGAAAAAATAAGAAAAAAAATGAAAAGAAATCCTGATGGAAAGTTATAACAAGAGAGAACAAATTTCCAAAGAAAATAATAAAGGTTAAAGAAAACGATCTCTCAATTTCAACATAAGTTCCAAGTCCTTAGTTGCATCTGTGACTGGCAAAGCGTTAAATCTCCTTCGATTCTTCTATCATAGCTCTGACTTAAGAACACGGCCAAAGCGCAGAAATATCGTATTGAAAACGGGGTCATCTTCATATTAAAAATAATAAGTACCAAAATATAGTAAAATATCGATAAAAGCCGAAAATCATAACATTTAAAAGCTGTTTGATAGCATCTTTATCTTTCAAAAATTATAAATATCATTTCGTTCAAATAAATCATTGATTCTTAAATTGTAGAATACAACCCCAATAATCTAATATATAAACATGAATTTTTGTTTGTTCTTATTTTATGCACTGTCGTACCGTTCATCCGATGGCGATAAAACTTTGCCAACTTATTGTTAGCACTTGCAAGAATATTATAGTAAAATTATTATATCTAATATTGAACCTAGAAAATCCATGTTTTCCACATGGCCAGTTCTATGTTAGGTGCTCACGAGTCGCACGGCTAAGAAATTTCTTTATTTTTGAAGAAGACGGAAAAACAAAAAATACAATAAATATTAATTATACTTCTCCGTTATGTACTATTCAATTTCACTGAAAATATTCGTTGTCGATAGAAAAATAAATACCATTCTTTCTATCATTCCTAATTAAAGAAGATAGTAATTTCAAATTTCAAACGATATTTCCAACATTATTTCATCAGCAACGCGCCGGGTACCAGCTATTGTTGGATAAAATAATATTAAAATACAGAATTTCATAAAAGTCTTTTATTTGTTATTGATTTATGTTTTACTTTTTGAAAATGAATCCTTTATGCTTTAGGAAGGGGCGGCTTTAAGATACTCAGATTTAATCTTTCAGATTCGTTTAAAGCAAAATTTTATTCTTCTGATAATTTAAAATAGTCATAATTTTATTACTAAAGTTAAAAACCAGAATTTGTTTATAAAATGTATTTTGTATGCTCCTTCAGTTTATTCAAAAATTGTTCTAACATAATAAAATGGCCCCTCTTTGTATTAGTTACATAGAAAAACTATCAAAATACAGTAAAATATACTTCTTTTATAATTTTAGTAAGCAAGATGCAATACTAATTATTATAATATAATACTAAGAGCTATGAAAAGAAGTTATGCTGTTTTATTTGAAATAGTCTGTAAAATTTTGTATTTTAGAATAGTCTAGTAATCCAATTTCCCATTTTAAAGAAAATACTTCAGAATTTTTTATTCCTTAAAACAGTTATATCAAACCTAAATGAATGCTATAGCAAACCAAAACTTCATATGATTATTAAAAATCAAGAAAAAAACATATAAATATACTAGCTGGTAATCGGCGCATAGCTGCCGCAGAAGAAATATTTTTGGAAATATCGTTCTAAATTTAAAATAGCTATCTTGTTCAATTAGGAATGATAGAAAGAATAATATTTATTTTCCTGTCGACAATGAATGCATTCATTGAAATTGAATAATACATAAAGTAGAAGTATAAATAATATTTATTCTACTTTTCTTAACTTATTATTCAAGTATACTTTAGCGTAGACAATATTTTTTTTCCGTCTTCACCAAAAACAAATTTCGTGGCTGCGCGACTCGTGAGCATCAAACCTACAACTGCCATGTGAAAAGCGCGGATTTTCTAGGTTCAAAGCGGTAAATTGAATACAATGAAGGGCACGGCAGAGCATAAAATATGAACAAACAAAAATTTATTTTTATATATCTGATTAGATGTGATAACTGTACTGTGCCTATAACCATCATGTCAGTTCAAGCAATAAATTGGCAAAGTTTTTCGCCATCGGATAAATGGTACGGCAGCACAAAAACTACGAATAAATAAAGTTCATTTTTATATATTATATTTATTATGTGGACTCCAAGAAAAATCGAAAAATACATTTTCAACAAAACTCGCTCAGTTCTGTCAGAATGTATATCCGCTCTTCTCCTACAATGTATCGAAAACTCTCCGTCCAGCAAATGACTGTCTTTAAATATTCCTCTAAAACGCGAACTGTATCCATCTTCTTGCCAGCCATCGAAATTATTTTTCCTATATAATTACCACGTCACAGCTACGCTCGTTACACTAATTATAACACATTATCAGTTCGTATTTTTCGGGAGACGAGAAATTTCATCAGAGATGAGAGCGAAACTCACCGGTAAACGTTCGTTAACATGCGCGATTGAGTGATGAAGGTGTGACCTGTAAGTCACTCGGCTTGCCAGTCACGTTATTGCCAGGTCATCTTAAAGGATGACCGCCCACCCCCACTAGGTTCTTCAGCGTGACAGGAAAATACGATGACTGGGCGGGGAAGAACTGACCGAACCATCAGACAAGGAATCCCCTCCGAGACTTGCTGTAAGGAAGCAGAAGGAAAAAATGTGGTAATAGTCTGTGATAAAAAATGAGAGTCTAACTGAATAATTTGTAGGCTTTAACTTGGAAAGTACTGAAAGACCATGGAGTCTGTCGGTGCTTTCTTCAAGGATATCTTTGTGGTACTCGAAGCCAGATGATTTCAAAGGATAAAATAAACAGATTGTAAAAAGGTATTTTGATATTTTAAAAAAATATTTCCTTTTACTACTTTTTAGTATATGAAGTAGAGGGAAAGTATTGTAAATGTCAAAAAATTCGAACTCGCGATGTTGATAAATCTCCATGTGCTCGAAAAACGGAAATGACTGTTTGCCCATTCGTCCGTCTACATGTGACAAAGATGATTCAAAAAAATTTTAAGTTAAACCGATGGAATACAGTCTACATTTGGAAAACAATCATCACATCAAATTCGTATAACTCCGTCACATTTTGAGCGAAATTCGTTCAGAGGAAGTCTGTCTGTCCGGGTGTTCAAATATGAATAAGCACAGTAAATGCAAAAAAACGAAAGGTGAATAAAACTCGATACATGGATTTAGGGTAGGCATATCAAATTTTGAACCCACTTCAACAAAAGGTTGACCGTTTTGTTCGTACATTTTTTTTTTTTTTTTTTGGTTTGTACATTCTGAAACACGTCCACGTAATAATTCAAAAACGTACTGACTTAAATATATCAAATTTGACATCTGATTTTTTGACTGTAAGTGCAGCTCTGCATCACATTTCTGTTTCAGTGGAAAAAACGCGTCTAAAACGAAAATAGGATATTATTAAGCGCATGCCAGGAATTAATTGTCAAAAAAATCTCACCAAATATTGCATGATGAATTAATTCATTGAAAATAATAAATTTATATCAACGGTTAATATTTCGTAACTATTGCACGCTAATGCCATGCAAGGCCTTATTTAGGTTAACACCTTTATTAGAGAGTATGCGAGAAAGTTTGGAGGATTTGGCTGGTATTGTCTTATTTTAGCTTTGAAATAAGATTATTACAATTGCAGTTTGATGCCAATTGTTAATAAAAAGTAGTAAAAGAAGATCAATATTGATGTTTTTATTTTCAGAGCACAATAGGGGAAAGGTAATAATCATAAAAAAGGTCGAATCTGAGGGGTTCACCTTAGTGGCATAATGGAGGTCAATGGCCATCTGGTTCAGTTATGTATTTTTCACCTCTTCTATTATCAGTTTTATTTTTCGCAGGATATCAAAAAGGTATACGTCATTAACAAAGGACCCCGTAACATTAGGTACTCCCAAATTTCAATACACCTTTTTGCGATCTTTTCTGCGCACATTCATTTTATGCTTTCATTTAATTTAAAAACTTAGTGCAATAGAACTGATTTAAATTAATATAAAATATCGTTTAAATGTTAAATCATTAAAATAATATTTCTTATTGTTAACCCTCCATATTATGTTGTTTAAAATTTAAAAAATTATGTAGTTTTATAATGTAAAACATTTGTTTGATCTAATATATGTTTAATAACGTTTTTAATCTTCCGCATATTATTTTCAGTTTGGTATATCCTTTTCTCAAACAAATTAGTATGTTCAATAATTGCAGAAAACAATTATTTTTAATTATCATTTCTAATAACAGAAAAAAATAAATATTCAGCAAAAAATAAAATTTACATATCTTACTCAGCGCTATTGTTTATTAATAGAACATTTAAAGTCTGAATTTCTTCACTGTTCAAATACTTTGAAATCAAGCAGAAGTTTGAGTCTGTAACTTCTAATTTCCTTGCTAGCGATTATTTATAGTTATTATATTTCTCAATGCATATAAAAACTTCCAACAATATTAAAAAACCGATAATATCTTGCCTACAAAGTAGCAATTACGCAGAATTAGTTTTACATTTTTCAATGCCTGACATATTTGTAGCAAAAAATAAAAAGATATATCCATTTTCGTTATCGATTCAAATAAATCACTTAGCCAATTCCCGCCTTCCAACCCAAATCCTGAACTAGTCTCTAGTGATTAAATCTAGATAGCAAGCGAATGCTTAATTAATGTTAAAATAAAGAAACAACAACAAAAAAAAGCAAAGATTATCTTTCTATTTTTTATTGTTATAATACTTATCCCTTTCCACGACATATTAATCATGTAATTGCAACCACTATAGAAGTTATGGTTTTCGCTTTGTTAAAAGTTTATTTTCTTATTATTTAAAAACATTTTTGTTTAGTAAATAAGCTTGTAAAATAATAAATTATCGTTGCGTTTCTTCATTGCACAATAATTCATTAATTTAGTGAAGATTGTGGTCTGGGTGAAATGACTTGAAGGCACATGTTGTCTTTTCTGGGGTTTATTGGTAACATCAACAACAAAAGGCACATGAAAACGCCAAAGTGTAGAAGGCCTAGAAAATTACACATAAAATTCTCTCGGGAGAGCCGAGCCGAGAGCCAAGATAACACTCCCCCTAGTACAGTAGTCCAGTTCGCTTCTACTAGAAAAAAAATATTTATATACTAAACAACAACAGGAGGACCACGTGACACATGATTGGCAGCTAGTTCCGTCCAGGGAGATCACGTGGTTAACTGAATTCTTAACAAAGCTGTTGTGAAATCAGAATAGGGAACTTCCATTTTTGAATTATGGTACATTGTTATTAATAAAAACAAAAAGAAAAAATGCCAGCATACTTTACAATAAACATACTGCATTTTAAATATAGGAAATGAAATAAATTTAAAATAATTGTATTGTATATAAGTATACTATTAATGTATGGAAAAAATGTTCCACAGTCACTCAGGATTTCTTATATATGATTATGTAAAGAAATTCTAATAAATCTGTTCTTAATAGATCCAAATAGCCCAACTCGGAACGAATCTAAGAAATTTTGAACAGGTTTATGCCAATCCAAGGTCATCTGCGGAAAAAGTAAGCCATACGAAAAAAATAATAATAATGCTTATAATATCTATTATATCATAACATTTAATAAACAAAATAATTTGGATTTCATTACACAACTAAAACTATTTTATTTCATATTATCCGAAAAAAAATTGTCTCACTTCTTCAAATAGAAATTTTGAAACATTATCATCGAATTTGAAGATAATATATTTTATCTTTAATAAATACAAACCACCAACGGGCACCTTTCCATTCTTCGTTACTCCTTTTGCAGATTCCTCCAGAAATCTTGATGTAATAAAAACAAGACGCCGAAAAGATTTAAAAAAAAAAAATTCTATCTCCTGTCTCTTTTTCTACTCTTTTCAACAAATAATCAGGAAAAAAGAAAGGGAAAAAAGTATCAAAAACGAGTTCAGACTCAAGGTTCACGGCACATTACACACATCAATAATTTCCGAAATGAAAATCCATTAATCAAAACAGAATTCGGCGCTGACTCTCTTTCTTTCTCTCTCTTTCTCTTCCAAACGTGTTATCGACATATTTAAACAAAGAATCGATTGAGAATGAATTCAGTTGCACTGTTCTCAACCGCAATCGATAAGCATTCTTGCATGCATCTCTGAGGAAGAAGATTCGACCAACCCCCAACACCACCCTCCGAAACTAAATTAACAAAGAACATCAAAACGCTCGTGCATATATCTACCCATCTATCCATACCAAGTATAGATGCTTGCACAGACAGGAACTGAGGCATGATACATGGCATCATTTCGTTTTGCGAGGTCTTTATTAGAAAAGGCATTTTAAAAGTGTACGTACACGGAGAGCATGAATCATGGATCTAGACGCAGATCATCCATCAAGAAATCCCCAAAGGATGTTAGGATTTTCGTTCCCAGTGCATGTATGTGGGAAGGTTCGAGTGCCTACATTCCGCCGTTCCCCGTTCATGAATGTATAAAGATATTTATCCTGGAGACCATCCCCTCTCCCAGCCCCCTCATCTTTAAGTCCCTGTCGTGTCCAGGATTTATCTTCAAAATAGCAGCTTACCATTTATTTGTCTGAAAATGAAACAAAACGGTCTCTGGATATGAGAAATACTTAGGGGAACGACTGTGTAGAAATTGGGAAGAGGGAGCGAAAGCATTTTTTTTCCCCAGTGAATCACCCAAGAGAATTAGGCACGTGACGTAACAGGAGATTTAGGAGTGGGGAGAGGACCTGTTGATACGAATTACCTTGAATCCTCATGCAGGAGGGAAGTAGCTGTTGAATTCGCATGGAAGATGTTGGGCACGAAAACAATTTCACGAGGTTATGAGATCACGAAAAAGCAGTATTAATGGAAGAGACATACGGAATTCGTAAAGTGTTGTCCCATTAATGGAATGAAGAGTAATTATGTAGATTTCGAAAGTTGCACGCAATCTTCATGCAGAAACATACAAGCATTTAATTGGCGTATTATACAATCACCTGGTCTTGCTCCAAACCATCATCACTAAGAGGTTTACTAATGTATAGCGTAAAATTAATAAAATGCTCCAACTTTTCGATCGTGCATTTTATTATTGGATGATGGTTTAAACTATTGATATTTCATCATCTCGATAATAATGAGTGTTCCGAAAGGCAAACTACGGCTCTAAAAGAGATTGTGTATCCAAGTTTAAATAGAAAACTATTTGCATCCTTATGCGTAACCATACACCAGATTTTTCAGAAGCAACTACGGATCGAAAATGGGCATTAAATAATTGTACAATAAATACTGCTTTTCACGTTAAAGTGTCAAATGAGCAATGCTTTATAATATGGTAACTTGATAACTTGATAAGTTACCTGACATGGTAACTTGATAAGTTACCTGACAGTCATCTAAATAGTTAAAAAAAGTGTGTGAAGAGAGAGCTCAATTTTTTAATATTTTTGCTTATAGTGGTTAACATTTTTAGCCCTTAATTATTAAAAAAAATGTATATTAAAATCATTTCTAACAGGTTATTTTGGTGAAATGGCGAACATTTATAGTCAGAATTCTGAATCGGAATTTCAGCTCATATGAAATAAATTAAAGTGTTTTTCAGAACTGGGATAGGTTTTAAATGTAGACACGTCAAAATTCCAAATTCGAATTTTTTGAAGATTATCACACTTTCTCTTTGTGTAACCTTGTATAAGAGAACGTAATTTCATTTGCAAAAACCAAAATCTCGGTTAACACGCGTTTGGATCAAAGAAATCTCAATTTATCTTCATAATATTATGGCAAGCGTTATACTGTATTGACAAGATCGGTTCGATTGATAAGATTGATTAAGAACATTACTTATTGATAGCTCCAAAATAAAGAAATTTTCAACTCGTGGTGGAAAAGCGGTTTAAGCACGCGCAGACTGTTACAAAGATGCAATAACAACTGAAAAAAAAATATTTCTACACTAACAGCACAGAGCAATACCATTAGACATACCGCCTTACAAAATTGTAAATGACTGTAACTGCAAACGTATAAGTCCAAAGTGCTTGCTTTGAAACATTGATATATTTAACGCATAACTCCATATATATATATATATAACGTATATTGCATCTGCTAGTATATCTTCAAAAAACAAAAATATCAACTGAAATTAAGAGAAGGGAAATAAAAAAAAATAATAATAAGGGACCCACATTTTCATCTGCTTCGTCTTTCAGATTAATCTTGAGAGAGATTTATTAGGCGGGAAATGAAACGCAACTATCTCCACCAGAAGTACTTCAGGGAATGAAAATGTAAAAATTGGGAGACGGGAGAGTGGAAACTTTTTTTCAGTGACCAAGGAGGGTGAACAAAGCTTCAGTGAATCATCAAACAGAGCCCAAATGAGGACTACTACGTGACGTATCGGGGGAATTGGGCAGGGAGGACTACTTGTTGATATCAATTATCTTGGAATTCCCATGTAAGCAGAAAGAAGTAGCTGCCGAATTCTCACGGACCGTGTTCAGCACGAAAGTAATTTCACGCAGTGCACGAGAAAATAGTGATGAAAAAACGGTGGAATATAAAATTTGGGGAGAATTCTTTCCAATGAGGGGGGAAAAATTACTCTCCTCAAGCAGTTTGCATGCACGCAGCTCTCCATAGCTGCGGCATGTGCCATTCAAACAATCAAGATAACACATTTGAAAAGTTTTATTTATTACATGAATGATTTTCAACATTGCAAGGCTTAACCTTTTTTTTATGTAGATATGCTAAGAGTTGCCATTTCACAAGCGATAGTTGGAAAAAAGCTACAAATGTAATAACGGCAGGAAGTGAAAATTCTATCTGTTTGCCAATGGATACTAAAACCCTTTGCCCTTTTGCACATGCCTTAGGCTGGGTTTAATTCGGCAAAATAGGGGTGAGAGGAAAGAGGAAAGGAGATGTTTACACTTAACAATAAAGTAAATTCCAGAAATGAGCACATCCTTCCCGTACTTTCCCGTCACCCCGTAATGAAATAGAATTGTCGAAAAATGGTCGTCTCAGAATACTAAGACGAACAGTATGTTTTATGATCTCATAGCCAAAGAGACGTCCAGACATCAATACCCTGCATTATTTGAAAGATTTATTCAAGATGGTGCAAGATTTTGTAATTTCTCAGCAGAATAGCGGCAAGAGAATTGATAAAATCTCTACAATATCATTCGTGTGTAAAAAGTGATAATCCACACAACAGAAATGTGTTCATAAAAAGTGAGAAGCTTAACAGCCATTAAATAATTAAACAGTCGTAGTTATTGTGATAAAACATAATATTGTTTTATAAGATTACAATTGTTACTTTGATATTTTAAATTATATTTATCAATAAATACAAAACTTCGAACTCTTTCAACATATTTAAAAGGAAGAGAAAACATTACAATGCAAGGAAATTATTTTAGAAATATGGAATGAAAAACCATTAATTTTATGATTTTAACAGATTTTCCGTGTTAATTTTTGCTGTAATTCTTAAACGAGGAAAAAGAAAATAAAGCAAAAAAGAAAAAAATCCCAACACTGCTGGCTATATATTAGCCTAATTTTGACTTATATCACTAGTGCAAAAATTCTAAAAATAAATTTTTAGAAAAAAAAAAATCACATATCTGAGAAACTTTTCGAATTACCATTTATAAAATGATTATTTCAGGAAAAGATAAAAACATAAAAAAATTTAAAATAATATATTTAATTAATATATTAAAATAATATATTAATAATATATTTTTAAAAATTATTCGATTTATAAACAGGTTACCCAAATATTTTAAATGGAGGAATGTAAACAGATTTTAAGGACAATTTTGCACTCACATAAAATTGTCCACAAATTCGTGTTTACATAATTTATAATTAAAAACATAATTATATTTTTAAATAATCTCTTTTCGACGATCATAATAAAAGATTGTGAAATTAAATTTCAGCGACAGCTTTTAACTTTAGTAGAAATAATTAATAAGAATTGACAAGCAACACTGCTCACTGCTGCATTGCATAGACAGAACAACTAAAATTAGTTTGTTCAGTGCGTTTAATTCTGCTCCTTCATAGATTCTACGTAATGGAAACTGCCAAAATTCTCCCTCTCAGCAGCAATAACCCGAGCATCAAGAATGACTCCAAAGGAAGATTTATTACACTCCTGAAGCGCTGAAGACTCCGCATCAGTTTGAGACATGATTCCAAAAGTTTGTTAATTAAGTTCTGATTAGAGATTCTCGCTCGAACCGAATCTTCTTCCTCCAGATGCCGAAATAAACGGGAAAACAGAGGATCAAAATTTATACCAGGTTTGAAACATACGGGTCCTCTTTTTTACTTGTTCTTCTTTCCTTTCTAGTCATCTATTAATCATTATCTTTGGATAAACGGTCAGATTTGATACTCGAGATATCCAAGACAGGAAAATGCATGGTTTAACCAACTTTAACTCAAAGGAGTGGCGTGGAGGATTCTGTTTAACAGAGTTTGACGTCGAGGGAAATCTCAGACGAGCGTCACTGGAGGGAAACAAGTTTGCATACAAGAAATAAGAAAGTATCAACATGGATGGATGCATCATTTGACGCTAGTTAATTTTGAGCATGGATCTGTAAAAACTATTCATCAAGAGATTTTAGTTGAATCTGGCAACGAAGAAACCTATCCATCTATTTGTTAAAAAGCGAGAGAGTGGGAAATCTAATAACTAAAGCTAGTAAGACAAAATTTAGCATAAAATTTTATCAGTAAAACTGCAAATCTCCCTCAAATTTCAGATCATTCACCGGTTAATTGCCTACCTATTCGGACGTTTGTGTACGCCACGAGTGGACAGACTTATTATTCAGGGTATGGGCTACTTTTAATTTTCACAAGGTGTTACGGTCCAACCAGTGGCGTAGATCTACAATATTTATTATAACTTAAAAATAAATACGGAATATGTACTTACCTACATAACTACAAACATATTAATAATTGTCACAATTATAATAATATCAAATGTTGCATTTAATATCAAACAAATTCATAATACATTAAAAAATAAGTAATTTTCGTTTGAAGTCAGTTCTTGTAGTTATAGATAATATGACTTCCGCTACATACTGTCTGCCAATATCTCGGTTATATTATTACTAACTGCTAATCTTGCCCAGGATTCTAAGTAGTCGCTTGTGAGACGGGAACGATATGTTGTCTTAACTATATTCATCGTTGAAAATGCAGATTCAGACAGGTAGGAAGAAGCAAAGCGCGATATTAAATGATATGCAACTTTTTTTAAATTAAGATACGCCCATTAAATTTCAAAAGCTATTCTTGGATTCTTGGACGTGCCTTTAAAATTATGCCATTTTAAAAGAGAAAATCTTCGTTTTCCTCAAGAGATAATGAAAATACAAGGTTTCATAAATATGCTTCTTTTAATATCCGCTTCTTAGTTCATAGTAAAGGCGGTCAACCCCAAATGTCTTGGTGGTCGACCGGTCTATCGCGATCGACTTAGTGCCCAACTCTGGCATATGCTATAAGTGCCCAACTCTGGTATATTCTATAGCTCAAGAGCGTAGCAAGCTAATAAAATTAATTTTATTGTAATATTAAAATTGTAGTTCTGCTTCATTTTTTTTTAATTATTGGATCGATTAACGAAAAGAGGTCTAAAATGCAGTCACAAAAAAAAAGCGTTAGAGTATAGAAGTTCATAAAAAAGTTGAAAAAAGAATTCTCATTCTTTCTTTGATAGTCATTCAATACTTTAATAAATTAGGAATTAATACATCCAATACTTTTATTAATTCTTAATTTGTTTCCACACCCAACGCGAAAAAGATTTCATGCCTTTTATTACAAATATTACCACTAATTATTGGCATAATAATTTAATTCTTTATATTTTACAACCTTTGCAACCACAACATGATTACTTAGAGAACAAGTAATGAACACTATCTGAATAAGCCGCCTATATTTTTTAAGAGCGATGCATCCACTTCTGATATTGCATTTTCAAAACAAAATATAGTAATTTCCACTCATTTTTATGGTTTAAAAAAGTGGCAAATTCACTACGAATGAGTCAGAGATTATGGCAGAGCACATAAACCGCTATTTGGTGGAATTAGGGAATTCTTCTTCTCAAATATGATAAAAGTTATTTCAATTGATAAAAATATGACATTGACATATTTTGAAATCGCAGTACTTCTCAATTTACAGAAATCTTCTGAACTTCTGAACGTTCTCATTTTAGAGAAATCTTCTAAACTTTTGAAAGTTTTCATTTTACAGAAATTTTCTGAACTTTTGAAA
>JAPMOR010047008.1:451905-491071 GCA_026543865.1 Argiope aurantia | reverse complement strand
AAGAGTTTTATTTTATTTGAAGCATCTACTAAAATTGAAAAGTAATCCGATTTATTTTGAAAAGCCTTTAAAGGGACAGTGTACTTTGAAATAAGCAAAAATGGACGAAAACATGAAATTTTATTTTTATCGTTTCATCACCAAAATATATGTTTATATTCAACTAAAATAGTATTGTAGACCATATTGTTCCATTAAATAAATATTTGAACGGCCTGGAAGAAAAAAAAAGTACATCATAATGACTTTTCTCAAAATGATATTGAGAATAGATTTAAAAATCTTTGAAATGTCCTAATTTCTCTTGTGTCTTAATTTTTAAAGAACTAATATGGAATTGATTAATAAAGATTTCTGTTAAACATTAAAAGAAAATGGAGTATTCATTTTATATTTCCTATAGAATTTCAATACGTGTGCATAAAAATATTTCTAAAAAAATCAGCATTTAATTTGAATTGCAAAATTATACATAGTTTTGTTCCAAATAAATCTATATCGGGTAATAAGGAAAAAATCGCAGAAAAAATTAAAAATTAAAACACTTGCAATATTTTTAAATTTTTAAAAAATGTGTAGCTTTTGATTTTTAATAAAAAATAATATAATTCATTGAAAAAAGTTTTTAAGAAATTTGGCATATTTATATTTTAATATATATGCATAAAAAATTTCAAAACCCTAAGTGAATAATTCGCATAAGTGCTTATTAAAGTCCATTGTCCCCTTGAAGCTAGCGTTCCAATGTTTCAATCTCTGTTTCGAATATAAATATTATTTCATACTGAAACTAATCCATAACCATAAAAAAAAGGCAACATTTTTCAAAATGTATAGTGGAAATACCAGAATCAATGCGCTTTAAAATATGTACACTTAAAACAAACCGGAAGAACAATTCTTTCCCCCGTCGACATATAAAAAAATATAATGCAAATATCTGGTTTCTTGACGCATTTGGATTGAAAAGCACCCGTTGGAAGTTAATGACGACGGTGCGCGCCAACATTTAATGCTCCAAAAATTAAAAATTCTAACTGAGAAAATTTTCTCTGTCGGAAAATCACTCCAGGACAGAATCTCAGAGAAATGTTCCCTCTCTTTTCTTTAGTGATCATATAATTCGGGGGTAAATATTTGCAGTGGCGTCGGCGCTCAAACATCGGAAATTAACAGGCAAACAGAACTTGTTAGCGAAAATGAAGAAAAAAGGAAAAAATATATAAAATAACGCAGGGAAATTGCTTGTGGGGAAGTAGGGGGTGCTTCTCTCATGGTTGACGTTAAAACTCATTAAAGAGAAGGGAAGTGCGGGTGGGGGGGGGTCTCCTACTTCTGGAAATGAACTAAACATAAGTAATTATCCTACCGAAAGGGGAGAGTAAAAAAAAAAAAGACGGAGTGTTGAGTATCTGTGTAATAAAGACATCAATTTCAAAATTTGATCCATGAGGTTTTGAAATAAAAAAAATAAAAAGAGAGCGAGGATCATTTCTTTACATTTTAAGTAAAGATTCCGAGATCTAGTTAAACAATTGGTTGGTATTAATTACAATATCTTCGAGAGTCTTGTATATGGAGATTATAAATGGAGATTGTGCTTGATATTAAGCAAACTATCTCAATGAATGCAGAATCTGCAAAAATGCATGGAAATATAACATAAAAAATAATTAAAAGGAAGTGTGGGTGGTATAAGGGTTTCCAAAATTAATAAAAATAAACATAGATTTTACTGGACGACTTTATTAGATAGCATCTCACACTGGCTATCAATGACCAAAACAAATCCGAAAAATACAAATTTTTCTATTCCATTTCACAATTATTTGATATTAAAATGTCTTAGCCTCCTTCAAAAACTACTGCCTGAACTCATGAGTGATCACTATGGTACAGATTGAATAAGTCAACGGAACTCAATACTAGACAAATAGTTAATGTTTCATGTCGAAGAAATTCTACAAGACAGAGTAAGAATGTATTGGCAAGCATTTCACAATTTGAATTACAATCAGGTGTAATAATCACAAGAAGAAATTTGGACTAAGAAAATTGGTTTAGAGTCTTCTTGATTGCAAAACCAAGGAATTAAAGGCATTACGCCAGAGTAAAAGTTATGAACTGAAAAAAAAAATAATTTAAAAAATTGGTATAAAATTGATAATAAATGTAACAAGGAGTTTTCAGTCTTCTCAAAATTTTCGCAAGCATGTACTCTCTTCGAAATAGCATTCAATATGCACCAAGGACATTTATAAGGCACATCTTGGATAAAATCGAGACTAAAAAATTCTTCAGATCAGAATTCTGAAATTAATTTTCTAATTGCCTGTCTTCCGACAACTTACGGTTTATTTACAAACATTTTTTTAAATAATTTGGTCGGCAAAATAAACATGCTTTCGTGATTAAAATACAATCAATCAGCATCACATTAAAAATAAGCTCTTTTTTTTTTCCACAATGCATTTCGACTATTTTGTGTGAAGATAATTGTTCTAACAACATAGAAACATGTTTTAATGACGCTTTCTCATTGGTCGGATTCGAATCGGAAACTCCACTGATCATTAAATATTCCACCCATGTTCCTCGATTTCCATCCGGGTATTTTATCTATATAACAATAATAAGTAGCTTATCTTTTATCGTTCATTCTTACATTGGTAATAATTTTGTCAAATAAAAGGAAGTCAACAATGAATAAATGTTTTTTTGTTTGTTTTTTCCTTCGCAGCCGCATGCACATGAATGAAATATTTTTTAATGCAGGTATTCTGGCTTGTTCTAACTTGGTTCGTGGAATCGTGCAAGAATTATTAATGATCGTTCATAGCGAGGCAAACGATGCTTATGGAAGACAAAATAATTTTAAAAAGGACTACATATTGGAGCTTAACTCGTGTACAAATTCCCTGAAGATATAATATTTAAGTCACAAAATATGAACAACATTATTTTGTTGTTATTAAATAAATACGCTTTTTTTTTCTAAGAAATAAAGTTTCTGCATCAGTTATTCAATTATCCGGTCGGATCTGGTCACAATTAATCCGAATAATTGCAGCTGTACTGTACGATATAAAATAGCTAATTGGAAGTGAATGGAACATCATAAAAATTCGATTTAGAAAAAGAAGAGAAGAAACGGAGGGAATCCTCGATTTCCAATGACAAAATAACGATAAGGATTTATTTTTCATACATAGCAATTTTAACTATTAATACGGAATTAAGAAATCCACACTAAATCATTTTAATAAATCATGAGAAAATAGTCATAATTAAAAAATATAGCAATTTTCGTAAATAAGTAACCAGTAAAGATAAGCAATCGTTATCAGACGAGGATTTAAGCATTTTGTAATGGACATTATAAAGAGCAATATAATTATATAATTATTTTGAGTCAAATATAATTGTCTTGGACATTATAAAGAATAATGTCCAAGGCAATTATATTTAGCTCAAAATTTTATATATCTATATTAAGGATGCTTACTTTGTGTATCAAATTTTATTTAACTAGCTCGCTTCGTTTTTTAATTATCGTGTTTATTTATATTCGAACCGTCAGATAGACAGACTTTCCCTGAATAGGTTTTTATAAATTTGATTGACAAAATGTGACAGAATTCTACAAATTTGGTTGTATGACTTGTACACCAAATTTCATCCGTAAAACTCACAGCGGCTTGGAGCTATCTTTGTCATAGTTTGACAAACAGATAGACATAATGCTAAAAATATATTTTTGGAATTCAAGAGGTCTAGAGAGTGAAAATTCGTTAAAAACTCGAGTTCGAATTTTTTGACGATTACAATGCTTTCTCTATACTTAGTATACCAGAAAGTAAGAAAGTCTCAGCTCGCCACAAAATTGACAAACTTCCAAATAATAGTTAATAATTGTCCAAAACCAATAAATAAAATGACATAAATCTGAGAATAGAACATTAATCTTCAAGTTCAATGTTTGTAATAGTATGTGAGCCATCACTTGGACGTGGCAATCACGGAGATTGCCGGAGGGATGGTTTGTAAAGGGGGGGAAGCATCAATTTATACTTTTCTTCTGGTATCTAAATCACTCAGTCCGCCATCAATCAAAGAGTTTGAGTCCACCTGTCATGTTGAATCTTAGCCAGACATAGATAAGGATGAAGTTACTTCGCTGGTAAATATAATGAAGAATGTGCTTGGGTTTTCCAGGCTTTCAGAAGCTCGCAGTTTATCGTACGTGAAGATGACTTATTCGATGCATCAATAACTTTTAATGTATACAAAAGAAAAGAGTTATGAATTCTGGTTACGATTACAGCATTGAATGTGTATCAAATTGGAACATTATGAAGCTTTTCTTGTGGTAACAAGAGCATTTATACTCTTTAGCAATCGGAAACGAATTTTCTAAATATGTTTTTTTTTTAAATAATTTTAAGCAGATAATAGTTTTAATACGTAACAGTAGTTGTACCAGTCCAAAATAAAAGAATAAAAAAATTGTACCAACAGCAATTGGAAGTCAATTCGTAAGTAAAAATAAGTACTTTTTTTTAATTGAAAAACATGTTTTAATGTCAATTATTTAAATTTCAAAACAGATGGGATGGGGAACATTGGTTAACAATGCATTATATTTCCATAGGGGAACTATCTCGAAAATCTAAACTGGAATTCAGTGTATTCAACAAATACAACTTCTGGGAAGATAGTAGCATGTAGCAAAAAGAATTTCGATAAAATTGCAGACTTACAATTGCTGTTGGTAAACATTTTTTATTCTTTAAAGTTGGGATGGTACAACTATTGTACCATACTCGAACTACCATCTGTTTAAATTATTTCTTTCAACAATGCATTATATTTTCATGAGGGGAGCAATCTCGAAAATTTAGATTGGAATTCAACACATACAACTTTTGGCAAGACAGCAATGTGTAGCAACAAGAACTTGGGCAAAAGGGTAGCCCTGAAAACGGGTCGTGACTCTCTGAGTGATGGAAGGGGTCGTTGCATGGGGAGTGCTCTAATGAGGTCCATTACGGCCAGATGCCTGGCGACCGGTCTTCATATTTTACCCATATGGCCTCTGTTTCTGAAGTGGCGTTTTTAGTTCCGGCTGATAACGAATCGGCGACAGAAGGGGATGTGTGGCATTAAATGGATCACCTTGTCTTCAAATGTAAGAACTACTGTCAAAATTTAAATGAAAAGCATATAAAATGAAGCACTAGTCATTGCATTAGAGTCTCTGTTTGAAAGTCCATAAGTATTTGAAACAATGAGAATCATCATATTTTACAACATCGTCACTTATAGCTACATAAAAATGACCTTATTTGATCATAAGGACTGACAAAAACAATATTCCAAATTATTAATTAAAAAATTATCTATTTTCAGTTACAAGCATAATAAAACTCGATTAAATAGCAAAGACACAATAAAAGTAAAAATGCTTTTAGTATGATGTACACGATAAATTAAATTATCACTATTAATATATCGTTTAAACACAATAAAATAAATTTAATAATACAAAAAATTATAATTTATTTACCATTCTACTGATATTCCAGAGAGGAAGATAAATGTGGTATCGTATCCACTTCTGAAAATTTTTCACTGTCCAAACTGAAATTTAAATACATTTTTGGTTGGCATTTCTCTATAATACCACTTTACTAACGTTCAATATGTAACAGGATTTCTACAAAAAATTAACAATACATAGAAATCTAATGACGCGAAAATGTATTTAACAGTAACAAGTCTACTTTATTGCCATTTTATTGCCACTGCTGCATAAATATACTTTGTTTATTTTACACTAGTCGCCTTTGGCGACCAGCCGGTTCGCCAGTATTACCGCTCGCTACAATTTTCAATTAAATATTTTAAGTAACTGGTCTCTTAATAGATTCTCAAACAAAACATTTTTAATCTTCAAATTTTGATAGTCATACCAAACTTACACTGTTGTTTAGATCGTTTCGTTCAATTTACTATATATATTTTGCTAATTTGTTGTCATTTCCGGTAAAACTTCAACTTTAAAGTGGAAATGATGAAATTTCAATTAATATAAAGATATATTTTAACAAAACAAAACGCTTTATTTTATTTATCATCTTTATTGTTATTTATTTATAAATTATTATTATTGAATATGAGTATTGTAAACAGAATCGCTCGGTATTTAAGTCTTATGTGAACTACAAAATATTTTTCATCATTTATGTAATATCTCAAAGAATAATTCAACAAAAATTTCTCAGATTCAGCATAAATTTCAGTTTTTAGTTGTGCTTTCAAGACGATTGCAATGAAATCAATAATAATATTTTGTCCCGGCCTATAAATATATTTCAAAAATTATGAAGTCTATATTTAATGCAGTAAGGTATCATATTCTGAGAAATATTCTCGACACACCAAATTTTAAATAAATGAATGAATGTTTCTATTTTCCACGATCAACTAAGACTTATTTATGAAGTTTTGAATGTTAAAAATTTAGAAAAACTCACCATTTTCATAATCTTAGGCCAATTAATCTTGAGAAACCTGCGCGCTGATTGGCGTATTTTCTTTGAAACGATCGATGGAAAATCTAAAATTATCCTTTTTTTATTGAATAGTGATATTCAAATTTTCATAAATCAGTCAGTTTAAGTGATTAATTTAGTTGATTGGAAATTAACTCTTTTTATTTAAAATATTAGTGTTTAAAGAACATTTTGTTAATCGTGATTTTCACAACAGAAGCTTTATGTAAAATCAAAAATTCGTTATTTATTAGAGCATTTATTGAATGAAGTTACATAAAATATAATAATTTTCCATTTAGACCATTTTAGCAGATCTGCGTCTTACTAAAGGTTTACAAATTAGCTGTGTGGCCCAGATTTGAATGGATATCCTGTTCATATTAAACAAAACTTGCCTTAAAATAAAACTGATTTATTGGATTAATAATATAGAGAGTGTAAAAGATCATAAAATAATTTTTCTTGAATTTATTTTTTAGAAAAAATAATATTTCTGATTTGTTTCATTTCCTACAGACACGTGCCGAAAATTATATTTTTGCAGATTTCATTTCCAAAAAGATTTAATTTATTTTTAATTGGAGCCTTAATCAATAAGATGGCAACACTTTGAAAAAAGCTTATTTTTTCCCATGAATGCGAAACGTGCTTAATTTTGATTTTTATTTTTTACGAAAAAATTATTGAAAAACATAGTTAAAATATTTATTTAAAAATTCATTAAAAATAGAAATTTAATTTTAAGGTTAAAACATTGGTATCATTTAAAAGATAAATTTTTGATCTTTTACTTCATGTAAAAATCTTTTTTGTGCGGTAATATTTTCTGAAGTTATAGCAGAAACACACCAAAATTTCGCTTAATTTTTAAATAATTAAAATTCTAATTAAAAATTCGAAAAAATAACCCCCAGGTGCACATTCCCGGTCTCCAAGGTATACACGTGCCAAATTTGGTAGCTGTAGGTTGAATGGTCTGGCCTGTAGAGCGCCAACACACACACACACACACACACATTGAGCTTTATTATAAGTATAGATATAGAATATAGATTAAAGCAGAGATTCATCAGAATAGTTTTTAGGCAGAAAGACATTAAAACAATAACAATTTAATCTTGAAATAAGCTATCGAAATATTAAATGACGCCTGGCACAATCTATTCATTTGAAACGACGACAGAAGAAACAAAGGTCTTCTCAAAGAGAGACACCATGTGAGTTCAATGAACTGGGTTTTGCTTGTCTTCAATAGCGATCAAGAAGGATAACTTTAAAAACTTCTTCATTTAAAACATTTCATTCAATTTAAAAATAAATATATTTCATTTCAATTTATTTGTCTGTTATCATTCAGTAATACTTATTTTACTGGTCGGAAATATTTCGAGTGTGATCGTAGCAGTGCATGAGAAAAATTTTAAATATTCAAGGGAATAAGGCAAAACTTAGAATTCTATTTACCTAATGTGAATTCCGATATCAACTATCCTTTCAAAAAAAGTAATTGTAGTCAAATGAAGAAAATATTTTACGAAAAAAACAACTCAATACTTATAAAGTATCTCCAGACGTAATAAGCGCTGCATCCGTAAAAAAGCAAACCATCAGAAAAATGAATAAATTTATTCCTTATACCAGGAAGACAAGGGCAATCTAGGTACAAACTCAATCTTTGCTCAGCTTTCCACCAAAAGAGCGAAAAAAGGAAATGAGTGATGAGGAAAAAAAAAAAAAAAAAAATTAAAAAAAGGCAAAATCTGCCAGCCCCCTAAAAATTCTATTTACGGGGCTTCTTCTACCAGTAGCTTCCGAACACGCAGTGGCTCCCCCTTTTCCAGTGCCCAGCCCCCATCCCGCAAACCAAACCTGGAAGTAATTAAACGATGTCGTTAAGGGAGCAGGGAAGGCAGAGGCAGTTGCATTTAGAAAAGCTGACATAACACCGCCGTGCTGAGGACGGCAAAATTCTGGGAAAATAAATGAAATGAAAATGGAGTAATAATAAAAAGAAGAGCAGAGTAAAGAAGGAAGCGGCATGACTAAAAAAAGTGCACTGTAACAACGGAGAGAGGACGATAGAAAATTAATGATCTTTGTTTATACAGGTGGGGTCTGTGACCACGCGTATGTATGGCACCGTCATGCTACCCCTACTCTAGCAAAGACGTTCTATATCTGAAGTAACATAGCGAAGCGTAATGTAACAAAATGATTCGGACATGCTATTTGGAGAAGGGGGTGCATCCTGCAGAATGAATTATTCATGAGAAATTTCAATTATGTATCAATCTGTTGCTAGAAAAAAAAATGAGCATAAATTCTGTAGAATCGGATGAGATTGACAACTCCCTCATTTGGCGGTTTCTCTCAAAAATGAAGAAAAAAATGATGTAAAAAAATCATGAAACGAAAATGAAAAGTCAAGTACTGAAGTATACCATGAAGAAAAGTTAATCTGGTAAGTTCCCACTAAGTACCGGGCAGACTTTTTAATAATCAGGATCATGAAAAGCAAAGAGAATTGAAATGGTAATTGTTGTTTTTGAATTCCGTGTTCATACATTAGAAATATATCAACTTTATTTTTGTTTTTAAAAAGAAATTTCGAACTAAAAACCTGAAATTTTCAATGGAAGTGCCTGATATTTATAAATATTTTCAAGACTGATTAAATTTTTAAAATTTTATGATCAAGTTATTGGTTTTTCGCACCTAATAAAAACAAATTAAAGTAACCCAAATTTTGAATTAAAAATTTCCTCTTTTGGCATATATGCGCACTTCCTCATTTTCTGATGCCCCCATAATATTAGTGAATTAAAAGAAAAACTGTTTAATATAAAGCAAAACGAGGACGATATCGCGACAGTAAAAAAAGAATGAACAATTTATCGAACTAATATTTTTTTCTTTTAATTGATCACTATCCTCTAGTTTTTTAATCAATCTCAGCAAATATATCACCAGAGCAATCAAACAAGACATTTTAATTTTGATAAATAATTTTCATTTCATGATGGAAGACAAATGCGAATATAAGAATGAAGCTTCAGAAAAGTAAGAACTAGTCACTCGTCTAGAATCTTCTAATTGCAAGTCATTATTTAAATCAGTTCAAAAACAAAAAGTGCTGTACATGAACAGCTGAAATTTTAAAATGTTAGAATTCACCAATAATTGTACCAAATAGGTCCATAAAAGACCAAATATTTTATTATATTTTTCTATATCCGAATCATTGCTGGAGTTTGCTAACAAGAACAGATGAGCGGCCGAACAAGAAGTCAAGGGCACAGCCTGAGGCAATCATATCATCAAACATTTGTAAAAACAAATAGTAGTAATACTTAAAATATTCATTGAAGTTACCTAATGATTAACCTCTTTGTGCTGTTTTATGTTTTAATTTGTCATTATAGAACCTGCACTACGCAACATGAATATATTCCATTACCCTAAGTAAGAATCAAATGCATATGTTATTTGCAAATTACCAAAAGCTCAGCACAATTTATGGCGTACCGAAGCGTGCACTAAATTCGCAATTTTATCAAGAAAAGTTATATATATAATTTGTATTCTTTCTCACTAATTTAAAACTCAGCGCAATATTGAAATATAGGGAAGTTTTCAAATGTTCAGAATTTATATTCAGTCTTCTGCAAAAGCGGATAGTCGTCGCTTCAAGGTCAGTTTTAATGAAGGTCTAGTCCTTGCTATCACCGTGAAAGCCTTTCAGGAACCCTTGTAAACCGAAACTTTCTAATCGCCGTTCCTTTTAAATGACCACACACTAACGTGCTCTTTAGTTAACTCATTTAAAGTGACCACATGGGTGGCATCGTTGAAACTGGAAACACGTCCAGTTTATTTGGAAAAGTTGATAAGTGAAACTCGTAGCAAAAGAAGTCGCAAAATTGCTAGAGGACATTTATCAGTAATGTGACACGACAAGAAGTTGTTGAGACTGGAACCGTGACCAATTCCAACAAAAAACATTTCCTCTAGCAAGTAAATAATTATCTTTAAAGAACTGTTAGAAAAAAAAGGCAGTAATATATCAAGACGGCTTTCCTATTAGTGGTCATATTTATAAATTATTCCAAAAGACGGATAAAAGATGAAGAATATATATCATAATAACAACAATAAAAAAATGATGAAGATTTATTTTCAAAAATACATATTTGTTGTCACTTATCATAATTTTTTGAAGTATTTTACCATAATTTTTTGAAGTATTTTACAAGAAATATTAATAAAAACGTAAATTTGAATATGATTGGAGCTTACATAAAACTATTCGATATATGATGGGAATGAATTACTGGCATTCCCATAATATAAAATTCAAAAAATAAATATACTTTTCATATAGTATATATATAATTCTATATTTAATATCTAATATATAATTCTATTTAAACTCTATCTTCTATATAATTCTATTTAAACTCTATCTTCTATATAATTATATTCATATAGTGTATATAATTCACATATACGCATAAATTTTTATTACAAATGAAAGTTTACGATACTGGAAAAGAAGAAAAGCAAAATTTAAAATAAATACGCATAACTGGACACATTCATGATTAATTCATATTCATGATTAAAGAGGGTTCTTTATTTATCAAAAATAATAATTCTTTTTTTTTTCAAAATTTTTAAACCAAAGAATAAGATAATAAGAAACCAGTTATACAAAATTAATTTAAACCTTTCCTTCAAAAAAAAAAAAAAAAAAAAAAAAAATCTTCAAAGATTTAAAAAAAAAATTCGCTGTTAATTTATCTTCGGCAATTCATATTGAATAAAATTATTTCATCGAGATTTCACATTATTGTGAAATCCTCATGTTTGCGTAACTTATCATTACAAAAATGGTGTTCCACGAAAAATTAAGTAACACTTAATGGTAATGGAAATTACAAAACAAACTTTTAAAGAAGCGCTTAAAAGGCTGGTTATTTTCTGCGGCTCGTATATAAATTGCTTGTCAGGAGCCATTGTCGTCTGCAATAAAAGCAACAGTTTGAACTCTTTCAACTAACCGTTACATGTCACGTCAAGAAAAAGTGGAAAGAACCATCACCGGGTCGCCCCGCCCCTTTTTTACGAGTCTGTTTTGCCTTTGTCTCTTGCCGGAATATTACACGTTTCTTTCTCTGCTGACAGGAGACAAAATTTCTTTGTTACGAAAGGCAAATCGCTTGGGCGGAATCAGAACTCCACCTTTCAATCCCTCAGAACAATCACAGCGTTCCATTCGCAATTTGTTCTAAGGCCTGAGTGCGATTCCGGAGTGTTGAGAAGTCGAGAAAGAAAAAGCATGACAGATTTTTAACCGGACGCCATATTTCATTCGGATAATAGAACGACGGCTAAAAAGAATTGAGAGCACAGTCCAAAAATTTCAAGATAATGAACGTAGCAAAAATGAACGCCCTGCAGTCTGAACATGGTACTTATGAGGTAAATTACTAATATAATAAGGAGGTATTTTGTATAAAATGACGAGTCTAATTCGCACATCAAATTCAATATTTTTCGATTTAACCTTTTGATTAAGCTGAATAGTTTACAATAAAATTTCTCTAAAAGATGAAGAAAAAAAAAAAAGTGAAGAAATTCAAAAATTCCAAATAAGAAAATCAGTTAAACAAGAAAAAAAAGCCAATTGTTTTTAAACTAAACAGCGAAATTACTTTCTCCAGCGAGTGATTTTTCTTGCATATCCTCTAACAAAAATGTTATTACCTTCAGCATAAAAGTGTGGATATTTGACAAAGTCTTTAACACGCCGAGTACCCAAGTTTTCATTCTCAAAATCTCTTAGCTGCTTCACAGTGCCATACAAACTTCCTAGTATTAAAAGAAACTCAGTACTTGGGCAGTAATTGCATATGAATAGCGAACAAAAGAGATGAAATATCGATTTTTGGCTTGAAATCTAGCGTTTTTACTGAATATAGCTTAAAATCTTTGACTTTTTTTTTTTTTTTTGTCGATTATAATACAAGTACCAGGCGATTGATACACAAAAAAATTCACCTTTTTTAAAGATTGATTGGAATAAAAAATTAGACATAGACCTACACTCAATAACAAGACCACATACCAAATTTCGTTTATTTGAGTTATCGTATTTTTTGTCATATCTCGTTTCATGCATGAGAAGAAAGAAAACTAAGAGCCGATCGACCTTTTGAAGGATTGAATTCAAAAAGTGATCAAGACCTGCGATTCATATGCTATAAATGTGTATTAAATTTTATTCATTTATGTGTTTTACGTTTATATTGTGCATTTCAATTCGTATAAGCACACAGACAGGCTTCCTGTGAATAAATTACGTTCAAAATAAGATAGAAATCTACAAATATGGAGTAATGACCATATGCCAAATTCACGTGTCAAGCTCAAAGTGTGTTTGAGTTACTGCATTCACAAGTAGACAAACTGACTGAATTGCAAAAAGACAGGTCTGGAAAGTGGAAATTCACCAAAATTTCAAGGTAATTTTTTTTACGTTTGCAATATTTTCTATTGTATATGTCATACACAAAATAGCTAAAATGTCAGAAAAGATTTATTTTTTATTTAACAGTTTTAATAAAAATGCATTTATATAATAAATGCATATATAAGCTAATTAATTTTTATAAAGTCCTAATGCTTATAATTAAAAAATTCCTAATATTTTTTTTAAATAATAATTTCAAAAAAATAAGGACTGGGTGAGATTAACAGCGTATAGCACCTTACACATAATAATTGCACAAAAAAAAATATATATATATTCTCAGCTACCATATTTAAAACTTGCTTGAATGCGGTAAAAAAAAAAAAAAAACCTTAAAATTTTATTCACGTTTGACATTTGAAGACAAAGATACAGACATGCATAACTAATTAAAAAAAAATCCAAAAGCAAAAAATTTTAGTTTTGACTTCAAATTTTACTAGACAAATTATACTCGGCATTTCATTATGCTAATAGAAAATTCACAGGATCAGAATAAAAAACAAATTAAAAAGACTTGATTTTTATTACAAAAGATTTGATTCGAGATTATTTTAAGAAAGATTTGATTCGCTGAACTTTATTTCAAAAATCGAAAAAGCTACAAATTAAGAATGAATTTTGCCAATTGATATAAACATTTCATTAAACTTTATATTCACCTCTTTGCAAGAAATAGCTTGCCTAATGTATGTATTAAATTACAGCTCTTAATATTTAAATCTCTAATTAAATCAAAGAATTAATTACCTTTAAATTCAAAAATGACATGGATATCCGTCAGAACTACGTAAAACTTAATTAAAATTAATAAATAAATAAGGGCTTTAACCGCACACAAATTTGATTACAAATCTGTAGTGGCATATTTTTTAACTGCTAAAACAAAAAGTTCTTTTAAGATTGGCAATTTCAATTTAACTATCTATATGCGAAAGGCATTTAAAATGCCCAGCTATTAATGGAGCCAATAAATGGATTCAGTTATAGTATATAGATTAAAAATAATTTATCACATTCCTATAAGTTAAACAAAAAGTATTTTGAGCAAAAATATAAAATTCAACAGTAATCATTAGCATGATTAGAGCTGTTACAGCTATTACGTAGAGTTACTGATGGAGAACATTACCTTAACATAGCCGGATGTTTAAGTTAAAACTTAATAATACGTAACAAAAACAGCCGATTAGTCTAATGCAAACTTGAATATGTGTTTACAAAAGCCCTAAGCATTTCTAGAAATTCTGGACCGTACGCAGCTAATATCTAAAATAAACAAACGAATCTCGCGTGCCTACAAGAGATAATTAAAAATAAACAACTTGCAAATGTGCGAATATTTTACACCATAAATACTAAACATGATCGTGCTATTTTTCAGAGATAGTTGTGTGAGTGCATTCAATAGAAATGCATGATTTTCTGTAACAAGTTAAATTTCTATCAAAAGAGAAGAAAAAGAAACCAGTCAGTTTACAAAATTCTGATTAGAGTCGCAAGATAAATGAGAATTATGATAAAACAGCACACGAGTAGAGATTCTTTAAAAATTTAATATTGAGAATTGTTTCAGTTTCATACACAGTAATTATAATCTTATTTCCACTTAGAAAAAGTATTTATAAACATAAAGCAAATTGAGGGGGAAAAAATCCAAATGAATTATTAAATTTTATCATTAGAATCAATATTTATAAAATATGATCTTCGGAAATTAAATAAACTCATTATGGGTGATAGAATGGATATCATACACTCAAATGAACATTAAAGAAATTATTTTAAGGATTTGGATTTGTTTGGATTTTTTTGGTGCAAGCGTCATGATTTTGACTATGCTGCGCCAAACCAGGGTTAAAATCCTATCAATGTACAACAATCAAAAACGGTTATTGTACTAATAAACAAACGAGTGCATAAAATTTGATAGACTTAAAAATTGAAAAATTTGAACATGCGGTGTCTTACCAAGCAAGGAAGGTAATGGAATGTTCGAGTTTTGTCAAAAATGTCAAACGCTGAGCATTAACATTTGGGCATTCTGACATTATATATTGGATAGATATTTGACAGTCACAGTGAGAATATAGTGGAGGTTGTTCGTTTAGCAACAAGTGAAGATGGGTGAATCTAGTATGTCCAACGCGTAAACGGGTTAACACTTTATCTGCTTTTCGATTCGGTAATGAAGACCACAGTTGCCCATGAATGATTTTAAGAAATAGCTTCCTTGAAATACGGTATCATATCGTTTATAATGAAAAAGAACAGAAGTTTATGCAGATTTCGCTCCCCCTTTTCAACCACAAATCACACCACCCACGGATACAGCTAAAGGACATAACCACAAGCAAAAGTGAAAGTCTAAAGTTCTACGAGCTGAACACGTCAATGGCTGCAAGTCTACACAATCAAACATCGCCAGAGGCCGGTAATACGTTTGAAGAATTAATTTTAAAAACTTACCGAGTTTAAAATTAATTTTTAAACTAATCATCACACAGAGAGTGTGATGATTAGTTTATCGTTCGATAATCTTCGGCGGTAACATCAGACACATTTTGTATGAGCGGCCATTAAAGTGTCAATACCACGACTGCCCCTGACTATTTTTACTCAGAGATATCCATAATGCACACAGGTGACATAGGACTTGACTTCACCAAAGGCTATTCAATGTCCCTTTCCCTAGCCAGACAGTAATATATGATGAATTGCAAAGAATATGGCCAAGAAGACCAATGGTCAGCGAATAATAAGACAAGGCACGCCTCTCCTAGATGATGTAGTACAAGATACCATGCCGAAAGTAGGGGGTTTCTCTCTACAGCTATTCATCATAAGAAACGTTGACACCTAATTATTATAGAAGGGAGCCTGAGCTCAAAATAAGCTACCTCTCCGAGGGGGATCAGGATTCTGAAAAAGAACTCGTGCCAAACCCCCTGGACGAAATACGAATCGTTTTGAAAAGTGATTTCTGTCATGGAGTGGCAAAACCTTCAGTTATTTCTTTAAAACGGAAAGTACAAATATGGTCTTCTTATCTCAGAAGTTTAAAGTCGTTCGTTACTCAGCGGATAACGTATAATCACAAATGCACCGAGTTAGGGATATAAAATGTAATATTCTTACAATAGTAATAACTTTAGAGATAATTTTAGGCTTGGCTCTTCTAATATTTCAGACGTAGAACTACTACAGCAAATTTTTACTTAAATAAATTGAGAAAAGCAATCTGAGAAACGCGACATGTTATCTTCTCTACTCGACGGTTCTTTCAAAATAGAAAAAAAAAAAAATCCAATGACATTTTTGAGAATAGAATTTTGATGTGAAAACTAATTAAAATTAAAAAAGAAAGTTAATCTGTAGTGAATGATAAGCAAAAACAAATTTTCGACTTAAAAGGATGATTAAAGATAGTATAACATAATATTTTGATTATAATTCATACAATCAAGATTGTTACTTTCAATTCTTAAAAATAATGAGAATGAAACTAACTTGCATTAGTAGTTATTAAGTTCACCATAATTGCTTAAAATTTATTTAATATAAGCATTTTATTAAAAAAAAATGTTTCTAACTAACGTAATTATTTCCTGTCGATAGAAATAAGACTGATAATTGGGAGCAATTATGTGATATCTCTAAAACAAATTTACAAAATACCAGATTTTCAAAAAAAATAATACACAAAAATGAAAATGTATCATTTTCCTAGTATTAATTAATTCTTTATAAATAATCTGGTATGTAAGCTATTGAAATTGATTTAATTTTCCATTATATACATTTTACAAAATAATGAGTCCGCAATTCATAAAATAATTGTTAGTATCTAGCTGCATAATAGCATCTAATTCAAAAATAAAAAAAAATTACACTTTAAGGTTTTATAAATCAAAAGATAATTACTCCGAAATTCCGAGTAGTTCAAAACATTCAGAAAGAATACAAAAAAATTATATAGAGCAGAAAAACAAATAGAATTGTATATGCATGCATACATTTAACTTTTTCTTCAGCACTATGGTAGAATCAATTATTTCCGTTAAAAAGAAATAACATATACATCAGTTATTTAAAAGCAGCTGATTGGAACACACGATTGGAAATATTTATCTTATGTTTCGTATATCAAAACTCTGTCTTTTAATTTTTTCGAACGCACATTATATTGTTTAGAATTCAAACTCTTTAATGAATAATTTAAAAGTAGACAAAAAAGTTCCAATGAAATGAAAGTAAACTCTTCTAAAATGACGAAAACTTAAAATACATAAGCACGAAGTGCTTATATTTATTCGGATAATTGCTATTATATTATGAAACTTTCATAAGCCTGTGCCGTCTATTGGAAAGAAAAACAAGCAATTAGCTTACATTTCACTCAGAGAATTAGAACATTCAGAAGATTCTTTGAATGAGAAAATTTATAATAACTAAAGAAAATGAAAAAAGCGATTAGTTTCGGGGGGGGGAGAGAATGAACTGGAATAACTCAAAATAAACGATAGTAAATAAGTAATGTCAACTTGAAATTCGAATTATAATAATTTTATAGAATTACTGTAATTTCTGATTCATTCTGCTTTATTAAAAATCAAGTTTCTGCCACATGAATAAAACTGGAGTCAAAAAACTGATAATCAAAATTTAAATACCACAAGAATAGGGTAATTATATTTTTCATCATTTATAAAATTCATTCGTTGATTCTAATAACCAATATATTTTTTTAATCAAAGGCATTCTTTAAGATTGAATTTTATCTTAATACTTTCATATATTATCTTACTTTAAGTTGTTCCTGTCAGTACAAAATGGATTGTGATGGTTTTGAAGCAAGGTCTTGGATACGACATCCGATCACACCGAAAAACTATGCTTGCATAATATATCTTAGTAACACGTCCATCCACTGATATAGTGCGGAAACTTAAAGAGCAAGTTTCGGACACAGGTGTCGCCCTCATCGTCTGAATTTAGTACAATATTGCCAACTTCACCTCAGAATAGTCTTTCCCAATGGTGTGCTGTTTATTCTACAAATTTCTTGTCTTATTTTATTATTTACATTATATTGGTGATTATACTTTTCATTAAATTTATTATATATAAGATTAAACCACTACAATAATCGGAAATTTTTTTATATGCTAATATACTTCGTTAAGCAATCATTCACGATCACTCCAAACCACGTCATTAAGTGGTGCCATTCTACGCTATTTATTTTTGGAACGGGTATTTAAGAGCAGTCCACTTTTCTTTTTTTTTACAACTTGGTGAAGAATTTGCTAGAATACTCTTCATGAATTCCCCCCCCCCTCACCTTTTCATACATCCCATACCATTCCACCTTCACCACTTTTATTAAATACCCATTTTAAATGAACTGACAGAATTAAGTGTGATGGAAGTTTGGATGAATTAGATATCCAAATTTCAACCACACTCCGAGTTCCACCACATTCATGAAATCACTTTCATTGGACTACAAGCTTTTAGTGGAATTAATGTTTTAATTTTATTTTATACTAAAAGGATTTTTTCTTTTTGGAAAGTTATATAAAAGTTTATATTTAGTACTATCTGGTATCCGGCACGCTGTTGCCGCAAAAGAAATAATTTTTGAACTATCGTTTGAGATTTGAAATAGCTACCTTGTTTATTTAAGAATGATAGAAAGAATGACATTTATTTTCTTGTCGACATTCACTGAAATTGAATGATATACAAAGAAGAAGTATAAATAATATTTATTCCACTATTTTTTACTTTAGATATATTAATTGTACTATGCCTATAACCTTCGCGTAAGGTACAAGTAATGAGTTAGTAAAGTTTTATCGGAATCGTATTAATGGCACCATAGCGCATATAATACAAACAAACAAAAAATTCAATTTTATATATAAAATTTAAAAAAAACTATAATTAGAATATATATGATGTATGTATAAGAATTGGCACTGCGAGATCTGAAAACTAAAATAATGCCCACCTTCCATGTCTTTGGTTCGAAAATCTATCTTAATTAACGTTTCAAGAATCTAATAAATAAATAATTATATTAAAGTCAATAAATTCCAAAAATCATATTTGTTTTGCAATGCAATCTGAAGATGTCCTTTAAAACTAATAATACAAGAGTGTTCAGACTAACTGACGGCATGAAATTGGAAACTCTTAATACATGCCCCTGCTTTCAAACATCCTGTGTATGTCATATCTAACACTCAGCGTTAAAATACATCCTAACGCTGAGACAATCTTAAAGGGAATTGTCAGCGCCAAGACAATCATTGCAATCGCCTTTACTCCATAATAATTCTAGTGTGCTGTGCGGAAAATCTTCGTGGAAAAGCATCACGCTCAATCAAACGTTGTCAAAACCTCCCTCCATAAGGTATTCAGGCAGCGCCTTCAGGCAAAAGACCTTATCATCGACAGCTGCAGTGAGGCCCGGGCCCATTTAGCTGACAACTCTGACATTTCAGCTCCAGCCACCATTGGAACCGGACCGATTGTCAAAACTTCATGCGCCCGGGTCACTTGAAATTCAGACTTTAGCGCCGTCCGACATGAGCGGGTGTCAATCGATGGCAAGATCCCCTATCGATTGAGGAAGGGGGTGAGGATGAAAGTGCAGAAGAAAAAAAATAACAGTATAATAATAATCTGCGCTGATTTCTTTAGCGGGTATTTTTTTTTTATTTCATTTTATTTTATTTTTTTCCCAGCCGAGTTTTGGCGTTGAATGATAGAGTTAGGTGAAATACACTAAAGGGGAGAGAAAAAAAAAGAAAATACATAATATTAAAAAAAAGGAACATAAAAGACAGCAATTGAAAAATGTTCTTTGGTTCTGTTTTTTTTTTCCATCGAATTTACAGGAAGGGGTGAGGGGTGGAGAAGGGGGATTGATAGAGAAGTCGATCTCTTCAAAAAGTTTTGCGAAGGAAAAAAATATATGAAGAAGTTAAAAAGCAAGGCTGCCACAGAATTACGTCTCAATAGTTGTAGTAAAATTAATAGACTTCGGAGGGTCATGATTTCCAAAAAAATTTCGGCTGTGAAGCCACCCGATAAAAACAGCAAGTTAAAAGGTTCCAGACCAAAACTTTAAGAGAGAAGAAGCGAGTGCCGGATATTTTCTAGCTCTCGCCCGTACTTTCTCAGGAAAAAAAAAAAAGGCGTTAAAAAACATTACAATCAAAAAGAAATGTTAAATGGTCTCCTAGAAGTAAAAGAAAGGCAGAAACATAACTCAAGGTAACCGGACCCATCCGCATTTTTGTAATTTACGAGAAAAGAGAGCTGGTTTGGTGAGATAGCAGAGCTCAGTTTTTTAAGATTTTTTTTCAAGCATAAAAACGGTGTTTATTGCAGATTTTTCTAGAAAATACATCGTGGAATGTCATTAATGTTTCATCAGCTATGTCTTTCAACAATATTAATGATGTCTTATATTTATTAAAAAATTATATCAATGATGATTTTTGTCTTTCCTGAAATATGCTAAAAATTAATATATACAACTAATTCTATCATTAATACTCATGAACTCAAACAACATTTTTCCACGTTTTCACATCCATGGCAGTTCTATCAAATTCAAGCAAATTAAAATATTTATTATCAATTTTACAATAAATTATAAACTAATGCTAAATTAAACAGAATAAAATATAATATAGGCGATGGTTTTTTTTTAAGAATGTAATTTTTCAATAATATCAAATTAGTTCAGAATTTATACATACATGAATAATTCTGATGCACTTTTTTCCATTTTGAACTATCTAATTTCAGATGTCTCTACAGATGATGTTTTGTACAGAAAATGGCCTTTGACAATTAAAATAAAGTGGAATAAATCTATCGAATGGTACAAAAACATGCAATTGGGAATTTTAAAAAGAAGTGAGAAAATTTATATTAGATTGTTTATTATATTATAAATCCATTGTAAATTTGCTATATTAAATACTCTCTAAGTATGGAACGAAAGAATATATTTAGTGTAAATTGGATAATAGCAACAAGTCATGATAAAGATTATAGTAAATTCGAGCGATTACATCGGAAAGTCAAGGATTTTGTTATTTAAATAAGTAATGAAAGCCTACAGTATGTTTTATTTCTATTTAAATAAGCTTGAAAATTTCACCACACAAATAAAAATCTTATTAGAGGGATTTTTTTTTTCAGAGCATGGTAACTTAATAAGCATGGATTCAGTCTAAAGTACCTTAGACAGATATGGAAACGCTCTGTCCATGATTTGTTAGTTTTTAAGATTTAATGCCACTAATGTCGTTCAAATAAATTGATTAATAGCATTGGATAAGGCTTTGGCAACCGCCAAGATTCCTTAACCGTTTTCTTGGAAATTACTAAAGCATTCGACCGGTATTAGATAGACGGGCTCACATATGAAATGATTCACACATAAAAATGTCCTGATACTCTGGTTAAACTACTTTCTTCATATCTGTCTGACAGACAATTCTTTGTACGGATTAAGAGCTCACTTTCAAAATCCATACTAGAAAAGTTCAGGGTTTCAAACTCGGTCACACATGCTTTAACATATTTGTTAATGACATCCCAAGATTCCAATAAACTAAAATCCGCTTATTTACTGATGATACAGCACTGCTCTGTATAGCCAATGATCGTGAGTTTATCTCACATAAGTTTACCGAGCACCTTAAATTAATTGAAAAGTGGCGTAACGGTGGAAGACCCAGATCAACATTAGCAAATGCCAAACTGTTTATTATTCGCTTGGAAGAGAAACCTTCTACCGCTTCCAAAATTGTTCCGAAATAACAGAACAAGATATGAATATCTTGTTCTGATCAATTCGTGAATTGATTCAACACCTGACGAATAAAAGTTAGGCTTCAACAGTGAGCAGGAAAGTTATAAAACTGATGAAGACAGCAAGCAGAAGAGTCAGGTCCCCAAGAAATCAACTCGAGGTCAGCCGTTCCTCATAAACAGTCGACGTTTAAGACATTACTTATTTATGAAAATAAATCAAGTAGCAATCCCAAGTGTCATCTTAAGCTCCACTCCTGGCGCAAGCAGAACCAGATGGGTTAATTCCAGTTTCCGAACGAAGACGTAGATCATAATGTAATTGAGCACGAGCAACAATAATAATGATAATCGGTTAGCTTCGCTGACAGACACCAGGTTGGACTGAAAATAAATTTCTTTCTGAGTCGACAAGACATAGAAAGTGCTCATTGAGGTTCTTATTAAACGTGAGTTAACCATAACTTTTATCATTCGGATACGATTAACAAAACTGATATTTCATAAAGCAAGACACGTAGCAGAGTGTTACAAACATTAATGCTATAAATATTGGAAAGTATTTTCGCCAGATGGCTCACTGTCTGACTTTTGATTTAGTATTGAATATCAGATAAGGTCTTTTTTTTTTGGCCCATGAAATTATTACAAGTAGCCTGTATAGAATAAAAATTAGCTACTTAGGCTATGTCAATGATAACGTTTCTATGAGCTATATAGTATATAAAATTAAATCCACTCCAAACTCACAAGAGACAAAGTAACAATTGCCCATTACATGTATCCTTTTAGGCTTGATTTTCTTTTATTAGTTCATATTCCTGGAATGAAAATTACAAGTGATCTTCACTTTTTGCAATTAGACACATTATTTCAAAAAGGTTATTCAATTATTCCTACGAGTCCTGACCGCCCGATATCGGCCCATTCGACAGGGGTCTGACACAGACGCTTTGGGGCGGTTAAATGAGTTTAAATAAGCGCTCGTCGACCCCGAAATACTTTTCACCCCTTAAACTCATTTAACCGCCCCAAAGTGCCTGAGATCAAGCCACTGTCGAACGGGCGGTCAGGATTCATAGGAATAATTGAATAATCGGTTAAAACGAATTTCGTGAACCCCTCAGAGCTGATACTAACCATTCTATGATACTATTGTGCTATGAAAAAGTCGAAAAATATGAAACAATACCTAATAAGAATTTTCTGAAGAAATTATTTGCAAGAAAAAAAATTGAAGGTTCATCCTTGTCAAATTTTTAAATCAATGAATTATTTGATACTAGCATCTTATACATTAGGGAATAAATATACTGTAGGTAAATATTAGGCAAGTAGATAGAATGATAACTCAATATTTTCTGAACAGCTCTGATTACAGCAGATTAGCAGGTTGTGTCGTTGTATCGGAATAAGAGTTTTATCAGACTGCATTCCAAGCTGAGTTGAACTCTTTGTTATTTTTATGGAGTAGGAACCATAAATATCGATGATAAATATGATTCAACGAGACAGACTGTCGTTTTATCGGAATTGATCCAACTCTTCTCATAATCAAGTGTCAATGGTGTAGTAGTTTCATGTGCTTTTTCAGACTCAAAAAAAGAGAGAGTGTGTGTGTGCGAGATCTCTCTCCGACTGCACATGGAATTGCAGGCCATGCGCGCCCTGTTGGGGCAACAGGCCCATCTTCCAAGCACCATCTATCATGCTAATGAGGCCTCTAGAACCAGTCCAAAGAGCCCATTTCCTGACGTGTCACAGCGACACAGGGTTTTTGCTTGCCTGCTCCAGAGCACAATCTCTTGCGCTCGCCATCCCCCTTCCCGCTCTTGATTCGCCGTTGGGTCGCGCAATCGTCCATCACTCACGAAGAAGAGGTACGTGAGAGTGAAGAATCTGGCATCGCTGTCGAAGCAGACAATTTTTGTTGTTGCTGCCGCTGCTTTTTTTTTTTTTCCCTCCAGAGAAGGCGCGGTGGTAAAAAGAAATAGCACTTTCTTTGTTCCATTTTTTTTTCTTTTTTTCTTTCATTCCGATTTTGGAATGAAACTATTTTAGAGAGTGAAAAATACAGCGGAATATTGTTAGAGATTTTTCGTTCTGAAGGATTTCAATATTTTCTGCATGTAGATTTTTAAATGTTTTCAAAACATGATTTCCCTGGATGATGTTACTTATTTTAGAACTAATGGCATTTCAAACACGGTTGAAAGGCAGAAATAAATTGTTTCAAATGAAAAAATGTGTATCGAAAAAAATTGCTGTTCAAAATTAAATGATTTTCACAATTCAAAGTCATATTTTTTCAGTTTTGTGTTAAATCAAAATCTAAGGCAGTTATAATGATAAGGATTCATTTTTCTAACTAAATACTTCATAGTAATTAAATATCTTAATTAGCATTTAAATATCACGAAACAAAATCTCAAGATGATATATTTCAACTAAAACTTGAGAAATTTTGCTAAATGCAAAAAGCGTTATTCCAGAAAGTAGCTGCAATAGGGGGGAAAAAATCAATTATAGGAAACTGTATTATGATTTAATATTAAATTTTTCCTTAAACTATTTTTTAGTTTATTGACCAATATGCTTTGAGAAGCTTCTTTATTATTGAAAATAATTTTACAAATTTAAAATATAAATAATGGAGCGAGGATTATTAGTATTAAATTTCTTACATACGTTTTAATAATAAAAAATATCTTTCTGAAATACAAATTTTAAAGAGCACAACTTCGTTACACAAATAATTCGTTAATTATAATTCACTAAAACTGTCACTAATAATGCTGCACACATATGACGATACCACAGTCTCGGAACTATTGAGCATCTTCAATCAAAATCTCACGATAATTCATTAAAAAATATTGTATTTCGGAAGCCTTTCGATTAAAAGAATGCGAATTCCACCAGTAACACGAGTGAATGAAAGTCTCTGAGGAAACAACAAGCTGCAGATTCATCCGGAATTTATTCACTCGATGTCCTCCAAGAACAAAAACGAAAGTAACCGAAAATTCAGTTTTCCGAATTCATTAAAACTTTCCGTTTCCCAAAAGTTCCATCGACTGCCGATGAGAGCTAAAAATACACACATCTAACAACGTAAGGAAGGGCAAACATCAAAGATTCCCAAAAGTTGTTCGAAACAACTTCGAATTCTCAAATCAAAACTTCGACTTTTCAAAATGACACTGGAGTTCGATTTCTGCGCGGGAAATGAGGAATCTGAGGTTGTTTTTGTTCTGCAGAAATGAACTAAACGTCAAAACTATGAATTCCATGAATATTGTACAAGTATCGAATTCTTATAGTGAAATGTGACGAGCCTTCAGCTTTTATGCATTCAAAATGTGACAGGAATCGTGTCAACTTTTGTGGTAAGCAAGAAAGTTGGAATGCGACGATTCCACAGGCCGAAAAGTATACTTGAAGAAAAGACGTAACTCAATTATGCCTGGCAAAAATCTCAAGGAAATAAGTCTTTGCCAGAAATTAATACATCTCTAAACAAAAATGAAATATGGAAATATTGACAACTAAGAAATAATAATATCTAAAATTAATAATTGTTCAAAGATCTCTGGGAAAGATATTTAGAAATATAATTAAATTTAGAAATATTGAAACGAGTATAAACAGTTCAGCAAAATTATTACTAAATTGTATATATATAATATATATATATATATATATATATATATATATATATATATATATAAAGTATTAACTGTATTTAAATAATTTCTTTTTAGAATGGTATATTAAGTTTACAGAAAAGATTCATCAAGTAATGTGTGATGAGCAGTATGGAGTTTTTAACGCTTTATTATTTTACTACAATAAAAATAATTATCCTTTAACAAATTTTTTATTTTCTTTCGAAAAACTGAATCTTGTATACATCATTCTTATTTTGTCATTCTACAGCCACCTCTTCCTTTCTTTTAATGAAATTAAATAAGAAAAATAAATGAAATAATAGGTGGAATAGATTAAGAAATTAAATAATAAACCGAATAAAACATGTATTCAATGGTTTGCTCGTAAATTGGATATTGCTAAATCTACACGATTAAAAGTATAATTTACTTTTTATTACACGAGTTCTTTTTATTTATTATTTTATAAATCCCTTTTTTCTATTTATTTGTTTTGATACACATAACAACCAAAAACAAATAAATATGTAAATTACTTTTAAACATATGAAGCGATACATTTGCATTCAAATCCCGTGACCTTCGTCCTAATAAAAACTCTAAAGCATGTAGATCTCTTTCAGAAACCTACGGTGACGACTCAATACCACTTCATCAAAGGAAAGATAGCAGGAAAGACCAGTTCCAAACCAGCTGTCTCATTACAATGACAAAAGGCCAAAAATCCTTTATATTACAAATTTTGGTAGGTCAATTCGCACTTATTTATCTGAAAAGGGTTACTTAGCAATGGGTGAATTGTGACTATGATTCTCATCAGTGTGAACCACTGAGTCTCATTACAATGCATGGTAAGGGGCGGTTGAAAATTCATTCTTTTGGTTCATCCCCCCCCCCTCCGCTTCTCATGAATTGCTCTTGAAGCATCTGTTGAAACGGACGATTGTGTATTCGTTGAGGAACCCCTCAGTGTTAAAAGCCAAGAGATATATGCAATGATTTGAACCAGCAGGGGAGTATTGCACTATCTTGTCGCCGCGGTGCCCATTTATAATTTTTCTTCACCATTTTGGCGACAAATAAAACAAATATCCAAACTGAAAATGTTTTATTAACGGTCTCTAAACTCAGAAAATGTGAAAAAAAAAAGAAAACAAAAAAAAAGTGACGTATTTTTATATATATATTATATATAAGTTGAAAAATTATATATAAAACACAACATATGAAATGGGAATTTCAGTTTGTGCAATTTTGTCTTTCAACAATTATCAAAAATAAATTTCTACAATATAACAAACTTCTGACAGCTTTAGTTTGTTAAATTTTAAGTTATCTTGTTTATTCCTTCCAGATATTTTTTTTTCTCCTTTTTTTGAGTGTATGTGAAAACGCGGGAATTAGTAAAATTCCTTTTTTTTTTTTTTAATCTTAAAATAGTTTAGCACTGTATTATTTACCTATGGATAATTGTTTCGTTTATGAAATACAAACTTTTTAAAAGTAACTTTCAATTAAAACTTCGTTGATTTTTTTTTTATAGTTCAAAGGTTTCATCAAGTTTAATCAGCACTAAATAAACATATTCTTCAAAAGGTATAATCATTCTGTTTTCATTTATTTTTTCCTATATAATCAACTACTTAGGGTATTTTAAAGAAATCTTATATTAAAGGTGGCCCATTTACATCAAAAACAATTAATGGAAATATTTTAAATTTTCTTTATAAACAATGTTATAAATAGCTCGCAATAACAAACAGGAAACTAAATAACGTTATTTGTTTTCGTTCCAAAAAAGTGGGACATGTTAAAGATTTAAATATCACCTTGGCGACATTTCAACCACCCCACACCACACCACTCCTTCATGGTAACCTGAGATCTTTTGAAGTGGATATCATCATCATCCTTCATTGGAGATGTTTAGCATCACAAAAAAATAGATAAAATTCCACCCTACTGAGTCCCAATGGACTTACTCTACCGTAGTTGAAACTTTTGTCCCCACACCATTATTTAAACTTTTATATATATATTTTTTTTCTCTCCAGTTGGGGTGGAGAAGTTAAATTTTGGACAGCGAATTCAACAGGTGACATCAAGACTGAGGCTCAAAACGCATTAAAGCGACGCCGACACCACGTTTTCCGCTAAAATGACATTGTGTGCGAATTCCAAAGATGGTAGATATCCCTTTCATGGTTTAATGGACGTTTAGGTTCATTGAAACGCTGAAAAAAAAATGCAGCATATTACTCTGACGATTTTAGGCCTTTTAATAGTCTTCTGGATGACAGCTGAAAAATCTGACTCAGGATCAGATTTTCAAAAGGAACATGACGGGAAATGGTATATTTTTGTTATTTCAAAAGAATATAATTTTCCGCTTAAAACGCTTGTTTTTTTATTTCTGCGCTAAATATATTAGTATCATACAGAACTAAAACTAGTATAAAAGAAAAAACTAGCATACTTCAACAGACCAAAAAAAAAAAAAAAATCAAAAGGAGTTGGATGCTTTATTTTGAATGGTGATTTTTATTATGTGTGATGTATAAAAAAACACTTTGTACTAATTGTTGGAGTCCTAGTAGGCATTTCAACGCCTTAACAGATATTGCTGATTGAATACAATAAATTAGAGTATTAGCATCAATAGTTGAGATCTTTTTAGAACAACGATTACCAACAATTCTTCTTGAACCGACAATTCTTTAAATAAAGACCTTTTGTTGAGTCTATATCTGTAATAATTGTTAACATTTAAAAATAAACATAGTAGCCGTGAATGTGAATTACGAAACACAACTCACGTGTAAATTTTCGTTTAATATAGGATAGCTATCTTACAAATGTCAATCCATTTGATTCTCGACAAAGAGCGACTTTTTCGCAATGAATCCTAAATTGAAAAATCTATCTTGAATACGAACTTTGCATTTTATCACATTACAAAAATTTATACTTAACTAGTTTGCGCCTAAATAAAGATATCGCTATGCTTACAATACATTAGTTTTCGAAAATATTTCAAAATTTTCATTTCCTTTTTTTCATCCCAAACTTTTGAGCAAATGCTTCTTTCTAAAAATCAAAGAATATTTGGCAAAGAAAATTAAAAATAAATTACGGATAATTATTATTATTGATTAGTTACTATTATCGATTAAAGTAAGTGATATGCCGTAAACAATAATACGTCATTAATAATAATAAAGTGCAATTCTAATAAGTTTCTAATATGATTTTTAAAAATCAGTACTAAAATAATAGAAAGGAAAACGAAAATAATAATAATAATAATAATAAATATATAATTAAAAAACGTTCTTATCTTATCCGAAATATTTTATTCATTTATTAGGGAAAAATACCCTTTCATTTTTAAAAGAAATACTATTAAAGTAGTTTTTTAAAATACTAATCAGAAAAAGAATATTCTGAATATATTATTCATACAACAAAAAAATTTAGCAAAAATCATTCCCATCTTATCATTAGTTTAAAATTTAATTTCTCTTCTGTTGGAAATTACACCGTGTAGACACTTCCTATTAGTTAAAAACTAACCAAAATCCATTTTAACTATTTAACCCCTTAGGCAAAATATTCATAATGATGATAATGATACTTAGAGCTGCCTGGACAATTTTTTAACGGGTTTCATAGTTAAAAAAAAAAAAAAAAAAAACGGGGGGGGGGGAGAGATAGAAGCGAGCAGGATGGGAGGAAAGCGAATTAAAATGGTCTAAATTATTATTCAATACTCTGATTTTTTTTATATCTCTAGTATACCCATCATTAAAAAAACTAATTGGTATCTTTTCCAAATCTCTTTCATTAGCACGTTTACGCTGTAAACCCGGTCTTTTGAACTGGAATCCACGGCCGAATTGAAGAGCCATTATAGCTACAGCACCCAATTCTTCCATTAAAAAACTATAAAATTCCCCCCCCCCTCCCTTATTTCAAACTTTTTTTTACCCTTTTTCCATTACTCAAACTCTATAGGCACGAAAGGGGGCGGGGACTTAAATCAATGCATTAGAAGCACATCGTCAGTGAAGAATAGCAAAAACAATGAATCCGAAAATCTACAAGGAACTGAAGAGCAGTGGCCAAGCATGTAAAACACAGAGAGACGGATGTCAGAGATTAGATAAATTCCTTGTTTTACTTTGCTTTTTTCGACCCAAACACACATATAACGATTTTGCAGTTCCGATCAAATGATAATCGGTACGGATTTCAGCTTCAGTGGACAAGATTTTCCAAGCAAACCCAATTGGTATACTTTTTCCAATCCAAACACTCAACCAGCAATTGAAAATGACATGCATTGTTTGTTGAAATAGGGATTCGTCGTTTTCTGAAGGCGTATACCGCAAGGTCGAGTCATTAACTTCGGAAAAGGAACCTCCGCCGTCAATCAACTACGTCCAAGTAAGCGTAAAATAATTAGATATTGAAATAATAATAATTAAAAAAAGATAATAAACTGTGACAAATGAAAAGAAGTGTGACAAGAGTCTCCATTTTAAAACAAGATCTTGTTTTTTGCAACGAGTGACGAGCATGGTATGAATCCAGTTTATATATCGATCGAATGAATGAAGGCAGAATAATTTTCTAATCTATTAAGCATGAAACTTGGAAAAGTTCTGGCAGTTTTGAAGCGAGCTTCAAACTTTTTTCGTTTCCAACTCGACGGGTTGAGATGTTATCAAAAATTTCGCTAGAACTGCTCAAATCGTTTGCTGCAATGAGCGACGTTGTCGCAACTTCTTTCATTGCAACAATTAATGATTAAGCTTTTGGCAGCTGCAGCATCTTTCCAATCAAATTAAACCGTCATTTCAGTTCCAAAAAGAAATCTTGTTAATGCAGAATCATGTATACACGCAGAAGATTAATTTATTACACATTATAAACTATTCTCCATCATTGAGGCATATATGCTAAAGCACGCATTTTCTAATACTCGAATTTAAAAACGGATCTTCGATATGTTGTATGATGAAATTTAATATTTATATCGTTAAATTAAATTTTGTCGAATAAGTAGCGATTCATTGTTCAACGAATGAAATTGTATAGTATATAGTATAGTATGAGTTCGTTCGTCGGGTATTCACTCGTTTCAATAATTCCAAATAATGATTGAATCAGTATTTTGATCACTGACAAATTATTTAAAGGTAATAATAATGGTGCTGGAGTTGCTTCGATTGAATGCTTTCTGTTTTTAAGCTTTATAGTGTTAAGAAATAAATAAATATAGAAGTTTAAGATATTATAAAAGAATTCAAACGATGATTTAAATGTTTCATGAAATGATAAAAAAAAAAGAAAAGAAAAGAAAAGCATCATCAATATTACACCGGTAATGAACCACCAGTAAATAAATCTGAATAAAGATTATTTACATGATAGAATCCGGATGCAATACGAAATAAACAATTTAGAAATGCATACAGCAATTCAGAAAACAATTTCAAAATATTTAATACTTAGGCTAATGAGGAAAAAAAAAAAACACATCGAAGTTACAATTATAAAATATTCTTAAGTATTAACTTTTACTAACAAAAACTGAAATGTAATAGTTATGATTAGGATACACAATGCATCACTTATAAATATTACATAGAAACATTAATTTAAGTGTCAATACTTAAAATTCGGCAAAATAAAAACAATTTTCAATTAACCCATTAAATTAATTATGTTTGCAACTGCACAGTCATGACTTAATCATCTTTATTGTTACTAAAGCTTTTGGTAATGCAAAGAATTCAATGTTATTAGTGGGAAATGCATCACGAACATACAATGTTACAACACCACAGTATAGCAGATTAAATCATTTTTCTTTTTCTTTTTTTTTCTATATTTTTAATGCCAACTACAGAAATGTAACTATCGATTAAAAAAAAACATTTATAAATAAGCATACCACGCACAGAAATTTCAAAACGTCATTCCGGGAAATAAAAATAAAATGATAAATTTTCCAATGCCTTATAAAACTGCATTATTTCACAACGAAATATATTTATTTTAATGCTGGCTGCTAATACCAAAATAAAAACATCGCTTCTTTAAATGTCTCAGATATGTAGGGAGACTTCAGATTTTGTTACTATTTCGCTGTTTCCATAAATCAACCATTAAAAGCTCCACAAGATTAACCTAGACAGCTCAAGCATACTTATTAAACAGCTACACAAACAAAATTGTTTATAAAATTAGTTTAGTTCTTCTTTATTTGTTCATATATAATTTTACTTTCGGCATTTATCTCAACATTAAAAGAGCAGAATTCGTAACATCAGAATTTATTGACATGTTGAAAAATATCAATTCAAGAAAAAGTATTGCATTTATGCGGCCCAGCTTAATTGTATACTGAAATGCATAGTTTTTTGGGTTAATATGAATGCAAAATGTGTTTATCCAAAACATCATTTGTCAACAGTAAATCAGCAAGACCAACAAAACATGAAGGAAAAAATACACTGCTGTCATTTCATGGTCATGTGATGCTTATCAAAAGGGCAGCTTCAATTTAGCAGAACGAAACAGAACAGCGAGTACAGTGCACTATAAAGTTGCATATTGAAACATTAAGAAGCATGCGCAGTTGCAATTGTCAAGTTATGATGTTACATTAATTCCTTTTAACAGAATTATTCTTGTGAATAATTCTTTTAAAACTGAATACTTTTATGACTATTCACTCAAAAGTCAATAACGAAATAATGCGTAAATAAATGTAAGTAAACCTTATTTCTTAAATTTGAATTAATTGAATCTTCAAAATAAATCCGAGGCAATTGAGGAAAAAAAACTAATATTTTTTTGCTTAAACTGAGGTAACAAAAATGAATTAGAAAATAATTGGTTTCTGTTTTATAATAATGCACAAAAAGGTCTATTTCACTATTGTTTTTCATTTTTTTCTTCTTGGACAGCATATTTACATATTTCTACAAATGACACTAATTTTTAAGATCATTAAGTATTTTCGCTGTATTTTGATTTGATAGTGAACAGGAAAAGGAAGTTAACAATTTATTTTCAACACAACTCGGAAAATGAAGAGGGCGATATATGATAACGCTCTTGGAGCCATAAGAATTAATGTAACCAATTTGGCAACATTTCATATCAGTCCATAGAGCAGCGTAATTGTGGAAGCATATCGAAAACAAATATAACTTTTATATAGTTGATATTTTATACACGATTGATATTCTTCAGAATATGAAATAGATAAATCTTTCTATCTATCGATTTTTTTTTCCCTATAAAATAACTCTCAAATCACTCACAATCTGAAGCTTTTTTTTTTTTACTAAAAATCAGTTCTCATCTCATATCAAATGTCGCGACAAGTATCTTTCAGAACATTATTAATCGAAGATAATTTTCATTAAAAATTTGTCTTTAGAGGTTATCTTTGTAATTATTGAGCTTTTTAAATCATAACTAAAATGCTGAGGAACTTATAGTCCTCATGACTTGATGAGTATACGCAAATAAAAATGTTGCTTTTAATATCTCATATACAAAGAGAAAGAATTGTGATCGCCAAATTATTCGACTCGTTGATTTTGATGATTATCCACATTTTATATCTTCCAGAGTTGAAAAGACGTTTTTTTAAATTATGTCCTCCATCAATGCACATGATAATCCAAAAAATGGAGCGAACAATAGAAAAATGAAATACTATTTGACGTTTTTTACTTGAAAATTGTCTATTTCAAATAATGGACGAAATATATCTGAGTAAGATCTGTTATTTTTTCCTAGTGCATATGAAAATATCTAAAAAAAAAAAAAGGCAATACACCACATACATGAAATCTAACATATAATTGTTATCACTAAAAATGTAGATTTTATGAAATTTTGAGCGAAGTCAGTCACGAATTCACTCGGTTGACCGTCTGTCCGAATATGGAACTCGTACACGGTGTGAGTTAGATAAGTGGAAATGGATGCGTACTATATACTTATCAAAACTATAAACTTATTAATAAATTTTCTATATACTCAAAAGAAAGAAATCCAAATTATTGATTGTCTTTTCTACGAATATATACGAAATTTAATTTTTATATTACGAAATTTAAAACAAAAGGCTTTAGTAGTAACAAATATTATGAAAATACAAGGTAAGGCTTAAGGGAAAACAGTCCTGCAGGTTAAAGCAGAGTAACATTCTATTTAAATTCAGCTAAACTGATGAAAAAAGAGAAAAACCCTCACAATCAGACGGATCATTAATCTTTTTGTCGAATGCTATATATAGATTGAAACATTTAAAAAAATAATAAAATAGCACCAGCAAACAAACAAACATACAACAAAATCAAAAAATAATAAGTATCAGATTCCTTGTTCGAACTTCTTAATAGGGAATACGATACAACGCTTAACATTTTTTTTTTTCCTCGTTAACTAGAATTTGCAAAGATTGCAGCTGATCTGTGAAAGCAGTAGATCAGTTCAGAAATAAAAGGCACTCTCAACAAATGTCGAGTAAGTATATTTTGGTAAAGTAATCGCCTAGATTACTGGGCACTATTAAATCCGGCGCAAATTCTTTAAGAATATTGAACAATTTTCTCAGAATCTACCAGAAGGGTCATGCATTTTCAATGAAATAGTAGCCACTCTTTTTGAACCTTCCGCATACAAAAATAAACTGTTTCTCATTTTCTTGGCGATGTTATTTTTTTTTTTCTTCTTCTTTTAACTGATGTACTTATTTTTCATCCTTCGGTTTTCTCCATTTGTTCGGCAGACAGGGATTTCCATTTAAATTTTTGGATACCAAAGTGGGTGGAGGGTGGGTGGGGAGATCCAGGGAATACGATACACCTCGACTGCGGATTGGGAAACGTGTGGTGATTTTTTTTTTTCTTCCTTTTCTATTCCCGATTTCAAAGAATGGTTCTTTTGAGAGGAAACCGTGTTGTTCAAGAAATTGTAGAATAAAACCCACTTCTAGAAGAGTTTTAGATTAAAATTTAATAGAATACAAAGAAATTTAGGGCTTCCTGTTATAGCGGTTTTCAAATCTAAGTTGTAATGAAATTTCTTGTTTCGTTCTTTATAGTTGCTAACAAATACGATTTCTAAAACCAAATACAAATTTTCTTTGCGGTTCAACGTACTCATTGGATAAGAAATTATATTTAAAAAAACGTCGATTAACTTAAATACAAATTGGCATAAATTAGGAAATTCTCGTACGATTATATCATGCAATGTAATGATAAGGAATGTACAAGTTGCGTGAAAAGAAAATGCATTCTAGAAAGTCAATATTTTCGAAATACTTTTTTTTCTGGTTTTACTTATTAAAGATTATTTATATATAGGCTGATGCTGATAAATGTAATGTTGAAAATATGCCGGCAAATACAATACTGATAGATGTAAAAAGAAAACTGCCTTTGTTTCGGCCTAACTGTTTCAAATATTCAATCGAGAAAACAAATATATTTATGACAAAGAATTTAACTCGAGATAAAGAGACTTCAATTAAAAAAAGGAAGAAAACGTCATCTATAGTAGATAATCCACAAAAGAAATATATAATCTGCTGATTACTCCATAAACATTATTAAAAAAAAGCACGAATTTTATTGATTTCTAAGGAAATAATTTCGCTAGTTATTGCTAAGCATAAAAATTAAATTCAATAATTATTTATTAACTAACTTGAAGATGAAAATAAACAAACTAATGCAGTAAACCGTCAAATCAAATGAAGTCAGAAAAAAAAACATTGATGATATTTGATGAATATTCATTAATATTCAATGAATGGAGTTATAATAAACGAAGATAAAATAAAGACAGACTTGAATATGAATTGCCGGTTTATCAAACAGTTCATCAATACCTAAAAGTTACTAAAAAGTGCAATGGTGTTGTAATGGCTCAAATATACCTCATATATTTTGTATTGTAAATATTTTACTTCATTTATTAACAATAATGCTGAAATGTACATTTGGCTTGATATTCGGATATTTTAAGATATTCGGATTTGCTTCAAGCTATAAAAGAAAAGGAGATTTGAAATTTATTTTTATAATTTTATTTTATTTATCTGTAAGCTTTTTCCCATTACTTGAAATAAAAATAATAGACAAACAGTTCCCTTTCCAACATATTAATCCAGTTTTATTGGACACAAATCACTGATCACTAAATAACTAACATTGATAATAAAATAACTACAGTGAATTCACGCCAATAACTACAGTGAATTCACGCCAATAACTACAGTGAATTCACGCCAATCAGCAATTTTTAATTCCATAGTGTATTCAACTTCAAAACTGGTGTGGTTTTTTTTTTTTTTTTTTTCGCTTTTTAACATAAAAATAAATATATAAATGAACGAACTATTATAAAAAAAGCAAAAAGCAGAGCTTTTAATATAAAAATCTACTGTTTATCCCCTGGGTCTCTTTTGTAAATAAAATCCTTCTACGAGCATTTTCAGGTTGATTTGCGTCCCTCTTCATTCATTCGGCGAATTATCTGCGGAATGCCCTCAACCGCTGTTGCCGTCACCGAGTTCAGCGGATAATCACAGTTTTTACTGCATTTTTCTGAACACAAACAGCTTGTTTCACAAAAACACCGATTCGGTATTAGCAAATCCCTTTTAATTCATAATGCAACACATTATCATTTCGCATAAAATGCATTATGTATTAAATGTAATGAAAAGCATTTCCATTGGGCTCAAAAAATAAATTTGTTTCTTATCCTTTTGCAAAAATAATCGTTCTAACAAAATAATTTATTTTCCGGAGAATGGGGGGGGGGAAGTGAAAATGACATTTCAAGCTTAAGATAGCCTAGTGTATATGGGAACTAATATGAAATTAATTTACTAAAAAAAAGAGAAGGGGGATAAAAATCAGTGCATTTCAGTTTATATTATTTTGTGATAATAGTATTACCTAAGATTTTGTTTTTCAATAATAATAATAATAATAATAATAATAAAAAGGTAAAATTACAATTATCTAAGTAAAAAAAAAATTATATTTTATTTCTTATAGAATTGATTCTCTCTTTTCGCACATTCTTTTTTAAATTATATTTAATTATAAACATTATTTTTAAAATTTTATTCATGTATATTAAGTAACAGTGTATTTGCATCTAAAATCTGGAAAAAAGTGTAATTAATAATAAAGGTATTTAATTATATTTTGATGCATTCATTTACATTACTCGATTTCGATCAGTCGTCAATATATTGTCCTACACTTTAAATCTATATTTCAAAATCGGCTTCAATTAAATAATTTGTAATAAACCGCCTCACTCATGTGACAACACTGCATGCATCACTATTCCGATTTTGCACAATGTTAAGATTTTTTCGGACAAATGCATTTTTAAATATCTCTAGAATTTGTTAGTTTAGTTTTATTGTACTTTTTTTTATCTTTATTTTAATAATATGTGTAAACCGTAATTCCATATTTGCAAATATTTTTCACTTAAATCGTCATCATTTATTTCCCTTTTTAACGATGAAATTCTTAGAAAGAAATGTTTTTCCAAAACGATCCGTAATCAATTTCCATAAAGCAGCTGCTTTAGCAAACTTAATTCGAAAATTCCCTTGTGTATTAAAAGAGGCTCTGTTAACAACAATAGTATATTGATAAAAATATTGTAAAATTAATGTACACACCTTCATGTTTTGGTAATCGGAGCCATAAAAAAATTACTTCAAATAACGTTCAGTAATTTGAAGTAATAACCTAAAAGTGCGCTATTTAAAATAATAACATAACTTTTACAAAATTCTGTTAACTGAAACAAACAATTCAGTACGTTTTACAAAATGAAACAAATATACCTTTAACATTTTAAATGTATCAAATTATCAACATTTAATTTTTAACTGAACACTAAAAAAATATGTTTCTAAAATTAATAGTAGTCAACCATTAATTAGTATGACTGTTTTACAAAAAATAAGATTTTTAATCTTTAATTTTCCTCAGTTTAAAAAGATATTCACTGTTTAGTAATGCTGAAAATTTTAATAGAAATTTATCGAACAAATCATTTATTAAACACTGTCTTCATGTTATATTTTTTAGATAACATTTCTTTCTAAAAATGAATAAGAATAAGAAAACAACAACTGATTAAAAAAGTAATTGTGTAAACGAAGTGAAATGGTTAGTATCTTTAAAAAAAAAGTAATTTTCAACTATTATGTATGATTAAAATACTGGATAATGAAGAAAAATATTTTTGCTCAGAATCAATTTAATGCCCATTCAATGCGATATTTCTTATATCTATCAATGAATGAAAATAAGCTGCAAATCGAATTGGAATGAATTAATTCCAAATGCACAGCAAAAATAAAAAATTACGAATAATACTCGCTTATGAACATCTTTTTAATTAATTAAAACTCATAAATTGCTAATTTGCTTTTAATGGGAGTTATTAATGAGAAAAAAAGGCCAAAGCGCAATTAATGCATTTTTCAATACAATAAATACATCACAACTGTAAAAATAATGTAAAAAAAAAAGAAATTAAATTATTTTATGAATTACATCTTGAAAAATTAGATTAATTCAACATAAATTAAATTACATTTTAATTCATTAAAAAGAGCGCGGGAGGGTTTTAAATCAATTATGCGGAGAATTTGAAACATCTGTTCAACGTTGTGAAACAGAAAATGATAAAACTCATATGCATACAGTACAAGAGAGACAGACGAGTAATTTTGGTGAAAATTTCTTTATAAAGCTGAAATAAAACTGTTCTTTAAAAAAAAAAAATTCAGTTTATACTAATTTTTTTTCAAACATAAACCTTTCGAAATCTGAATAAAGTTTCTATCATTTCACCACACTTTATTTTTCGCTCACACAGAGCATTTCATTAATTAACTTTCTTTTTTCTTGTTTATTTACTAAACTGGGAGGTTCAAAGAGCAGGCACGTTTTACTTGTATCTACTGAATAATGCACTATACTAATTCATGTAAAAAATAAATAACTATCAAAAAATGTTCTAAATAGACCACTGTAATTTAAATTCTTTTTCATATAAAATAAATTCAAATCTGTTCTTGTGTAAAGTAATAATAAAATTAATATATCATTATGTCAAATTTAATAGTTTGACTAAGGCAAAAGAAAAATGAATTTCTTGTATTTCTATTAAAAGCACAATAATTTAATGGATTTTATCTAAACGCATTTAAACTCATGAATACGTTTATTACGGTTCATTCATCGGTTTCATTTCAGTAAACTGGAATTATATTTGAAAATCTACGAGTAGTCCTTAGCATCTCATTTCTTCTATAAGATGAGAAATAAAAACCTCCAGAAAAATTCTATTGATATGCTGCACGATCATTCTATTAAGAAATCGTTTAATTAATAGAGAGATAAACAAATTTTTCCCTTTCATTTATATTTTGAGGTATGTGACTATGTTAGGGATTAATCTTTTGATAAACGCTCTAAATAGTT
>JAPMOR010047008.1:355189-451805 GCA_026543865.1 Argiope aurantia | reverse complement strand
TTTTTTGGCAAAAATAGGTATGAAGCAAAACTTTTTTTTCCTCAGAGGTTTATCAAAAGAATTTGCTTAACATTTGACAGACAACTTCTGAAATATATTTCCTAGTTCACGAACTAAAAAATAAGCTTTATTTCTATCCATTCTTTAAATAAAGAAGTTTGACTGATAAATAGCATGAAATGTACAATTTTTTTTTTTTTTTTTCGAATTACGAAGCATTAAAACATGTGTAAAATATTTCTAAATGAATAGATTACTTATTCTCTAGCTCAGAAACTGCAAGACAAATTGATAAATTCTCATATCAAATTTGAACAAATATTATGCATTAGATTTTAATTTATGAAGTTTTTTTCTAAAGGATATTCTAACAAAGATAAGAATTTGAGGAAATAGTTTTAAAAAATGTAAAATAGCATTAAAATGTATATAGATGCAAATATAAAAATCAGAGATTAACTTTCCTAAAACTGGACTTCGAAACAAAATTCAAACGGTTTTAGAAAGAGAACTGCTGAAAAATTTAAAATAGCAAATAAAAAATATAATATTTTCGTAAAAAACGACTAATTAACGTAGTTATCTACCTTAAAAGTCACATCTACTTCTTGCATTTATAAACTTTTCCTGATTTCTTATTTTTTTTTTTTTTCATAATAAAATGGCTGAACAATTTCTAGACATCAGCTGAGTTTTCATAAATAATGTACGCAGATTTAACAAAAAATTACGCTAATTCATAAAAAACAATTTCAAGAATTAGTCGCTATAAAAATGATAAAATGCTTTCTTAATATCCATTTTTCTTTAAATTTTTTATCTTTAAAATGAATAAAAAATATACCATAAGAAATATTTCAATATCATAATATCCTTCTATTGTTGCTTCTATATTTTACAAAATTAGATTTAAAAAAAAAAATTAAACGCTCTTCAATAGTATAATATTGACAGAATTTCAAAACAAGAATTGAGAAAATAATTGTATAATATTTTATAATAATCAAAACAAAAGGCTCTTTTCTACATTACACCTTTAGTTGCAGGCTCTTGAAAAAGTCAAAAGAAAAAACTTTTCATATTGCTTCACTGAGATATGCTCAGTTTACTTTTACACGAATTTTTATTCTTACTAATTCAATTCGAATAATTCTCAATATAATATTTAGGAAGGTTAGTAATGAATTTTAAATCCAAATTATGTTCTTAATTTCATTATTTTTATTTAAGAAATCACGATTTTCCCGAAATATGCTCTTTCGTTTGATAAAATTACGTCAACTATCAACATAACCACATGGATATGATTAGAAATTGCATAGCGATGTAAAACTGCTGCAGACTAAATTAAATAAGATTTTATTTTACAATGAAAAAATTATGAATTATGAAATGCAATGTAAGAGAAAGAAATTAGGTTATTTGAAATGAAAAATTACAATTTAAATTATTTTTTGATGAAAAAAAAATCCAAATTAATAAATCTGGAGTTTTTTTTTATTCATTTAATTCATAAAATTCTGATAATAATTTTGATTATGTAATATTCTTTTGCTTATATTATATCAGGTAACCAATATAACGAATTAATTATAATTATTTAACTAATTATAATTTGATAATATATTATCAAGTTTTGGTAACATGATATTCGCAATCTAATAAATATTTAAGAAATTCAAAATTCTGTGAAAGTTCTGACGCAAATACATTCATCATCAGTCGATTAAAATCGAATTTTTCTAGTTTATAAATAATTTCAGAAAAATAAAAAAAAATCTAGAATGTTGCCCCCAAGACTATCGTTCTTATAAGTCAGTTCACCTCCCATCTGCAATAACTATTTTCCCCCCAACAAGATATACATAAACAGATTAAAACGTACAAATCACTAAATAAACAAAAAGATACATACCGACGCTGGTCTTTACTGGAGGCGCACAACACATATCCATATACCTGCAAGACAAAAAAACACACTTCTAAATTCTCATATCTTGTCGTTCCAAAACAAAATCGACTTCACCGAAGTCCATCCAAAATAGTTCGCGGAGCGCGAAAGAACGTGCACCTTCTCTGAGCAACACGGCGTCGAATGAGTTTACCCTCAACTTGCAGCGTTTTCCACGCCTCGGTGGGATGGGAAGAGGGAGGGTGGGGGAATGTCGTCATCCCCTCAGGGTGGGTGGAGCGTAGTGAGCAAGGTCTTCCCCCTTCCTTCACACCCTTACCTCGACCCCTGAGGGAGATTTTCGCCAACAATCCTTCTTGAAGGACTGGACTCGCAAAGAATTCGGTGGGCTCACGTCTGCAGAAAACTTGTCGTTTGCACCGCGCATTGTTGTGTTTCGTAAGAGATGATCACGTAATGTTGCACAGTGGTTGAAAGACAAGGGGGTGGACACAGAAACCACTGACAATTGACGAATGAATGAACACCGATAATGACGGGTTTTTTTCTATTCGGAGAAAAGAAACGCTCAGCTCAGGCTTTGCAGGTGTTCGGTTTTTGCATGGAGTTAAAGAGCAGGTGATGCTACAGTCGAGTTTACGCACAAGGCGTTTCGTTATCGGTAGTCACTGTTGTGACTAATAAACACTAAGTGACAAATGGACATGTGGCGGTAATCTGGGGTGATGGTTGTTAATCATCGTGGAACGGCGGGAGAGTGAAAAGTGATTGGAAAATTCATCGTAGGTGGTCGTCTCGTTAAAGTTCGATATGAAGGCAGTGATGAGATGATTTGAAATTGATGATTATAGAATGAATATGGATTGAAATGTACTTAGGTAAGAAAAAACGTATTATTTACATGAGAAGAAAGCAGTCATTTTATCATCTTATTTGTATTTCACAAACTAGGGAGTATCGGATACTTTTCAAATTGATCAGAAAGTTAAGAATAAAATAAAAAAATTATAGATTGAAATCTTTATTATTATTTTTTTTTCCTTTTTATTTCATAGCGCATTAAATTGGGGAAAATGTAAAAAGTGAATTCTTTATTAGTCTGCCAATAATTTACATTTTCACAATAAAATGAAAATTATTTATTTATTTGCATTATCATCTGCTTATTTAAAGTTTTGATCTTTAACTTTTAACCTTATACTTTTTTTATATACATCAACATATATATCTACATTAGAAAGCAAGATATATATAGAAGTAATGATATCCGAAATTATTTTAAATTCCTATTCATATTTTTCAAAAAAAAAAATCCCATTATCTATATATATGCACCAATAGGTCACGGAAGAATCAAAATCATATAAATCAAATGATCAAAATCATATAAATGAACTAAGCGTATTAATGGCATAAGTATATTTTTAAACTATAGTAAATTAATTAATATTCTGTCAATTAATTCACAGACAAAAGCACGCTTTAACCTCTTAAAAGCGAAAAAAAAAAAAAAAATGAAGCATATACGTGACCAAAACACAATATTTATTAAAAGTGTACGATATTTTCTTTATCTCTTTTGATGTAGTTTGATCGTTTGATATGCGTTGATTTGATTGGTAAAAAAATCATCATTATGAATCAAAACTTAATATTGATCATATATATAGCGAATTTTAGCTGTGGATGAATATAGAAATCATGCCTGCACTCACATTCAGAATAATTTTAATTATTCTAAGGTAATAAATAAAAAACCTACTATTATTAATATGATAAACCAGAGGCATGCGATAGCAAAAGGTAAAAGTAAAAAATAACTGTATAGCATTTCATTTTTTTTTTTACATTATTTATGATAATATCATTGAATAGGTGTTTGAACCAAGAATCTAGCGGAACTCCGCTAACTCAATATCCTCTGCTCCTCACTGTTCTTTTTTTTTTTTTTTTTTTTTTTTTTCCTTTTTTCAATACTGTACAAATAATCATGTAATGCTGTGACTAGACACAATTTAATTTTGTTATATAAACCCAAGGAAAAAATATTATACATTTATGATCCTTCCAAACATTTTATAACTACATCTTCAAACAAACAAAAAAACTGAACTTATGTTTAGGGTAATCGTTTTAATTAGAGCAAATCTACGAGAACACTTCCACCAAAGTAAAGCAAAAAACGGGCGATAGAGACAAATTTACAAGTCTTTTATGGACATGCACCTATCTTTTCAACAGCCGTCCATCAAGTTAACCAGGGGTCACAAAGAGTCAGTAACAAGGTCACTTGAGGGTTCCTGTCTCTGACGAAAAATAACTACTTAATCTAATCAAGTTAAATTGGCACACAAGCTTGTTGTAAGTATACTTGATTTTACAGTGAATCTTCGAGGTTTCCTTTAGCACGAGGCACACTTAAGGCGGCATCTTCTACATTCTAATGACAGACCGCCCACATAGTTTAACAGATTAGCCAGCAAGTGGGTTTGAATGAGAATTCGACGTCAAAGCATTCAAGAACTCGCTTCATCTTATTGATGGAGGTAAATAGGCTCTGAAAGCGCTCCAAGGGACGTAACCTTTATGAGATTGTCTGCATGAAGACGCCATGCATATACCTCGGCAGTGTATTAATATGTATTAGAGTCATTAAAATATGGCCATACACCTGGCTTCAATGTGAATTAGCAAGACAGCGTCTATGGCTGCTCATTTTCCAAATTATCACCAGCATGTGCCACAAAAATCATAACTTTTTTTTAATCCAAAGGCTCTTGAATTTGAGTGAATTTGTTCACCTGGATTCAGTGTAAATTAGTAAGATAGCATCTATGGCTGCTCATTTTCCAAATTATCACTAGCATATGGCACAAAAAGCATATTATATATATATATATATATTTAATCCAAAGATTCTTGAATTTGAGAGAATTTGTTAATGAATTTCAGAATGGTAAGTGATTACTATCAAATATCCTTTCAATTGCTTTTACAATTTATTTACTTTAAGAACGGCATTTTATAGTTCTATAAACAAGAAGTATCGCTTCTTATTTTGCTTTCGATATTTACTTTCTTTTGATATTATTCCTTTTTTGTTTTCGTTCTTTTTTTAAGTGGCCAGAGCAAATGCAAATACAAAAGGATGAGATATAACTGGCGAGGGAAATTTTTTTATAATTTAACATATTAGAGGTCACTGTATATGAAATCACAAGAAATAAGTAAAGCAGACAATGACATAAAAATTTATGATATTCTATATTATATTATTGCTTATACTGTTTTATATTCCCATTAAATCGTTCCCCAGTCGCACCCAATAGCTTTTAGCCATTATAGAATGTAGATGGAAGTTTTCTAGTAATAAAAATATTTCAGTTGAAATTTTCTATTGTTTAAGTCAATTAAGATGCTGCTGAAAAAAAATTGGGCATTCGCTCGGTCCTATCAGGCCTATTTACTAAAATAATCTTGACACAATAACATTCTTAACAAAAATAATTCCAAAGAACAAAATTGATAGAATTGTGGAGTTTTAAATTTTATTATTTTTGGCGCCTCAAAGGTCGCCCCAAGGAAATAACATCCATTGATCGGTGAATCTTAGTTTCAATTTGGTCGCAAAAGAGTGGAACTTTTTCATTTTAAAATGTCAATATATCAAAATGGTTTCACTAAATATAACTAGTAATCCGAAGGACTGTGTAAAAAAATTCAGATTTTAGTAGTAAGTTTATTGACGCAAACAAAATCATTCCTTAAATTTAAAGTATTTTTTATTGGAAGAATGCATATATTCTAAAAGCTTTAGATATAAGAAGTTGAGCTATAGTTGTAGTGGACAAATTGATTAAGAATTAATTAAAAATAAAATGCATTAATAAACTCACTGTGTTTAGAATACAACATTTAAAAAAAACCGATTTTATTCATATACATTTAAGATGTTAAATCTCTTGGTTCTACATATAACTTTGAAAATAAGAATGTCGAATAAACAACCATGAATGTAAGATAATAATGAGGCATTATACTGATGCATTCAAAATTAAAAGTTATACTATATCAGTGGAAAATGTGTTTATATAAAAAAAAAGTCAAAAATTAATAAAACATAAAAAAATTAACAAAATAAAATTTAAATTTTCAAAATAAGAATTCAAATTCATAAATCTTTAATTTAAAAAAAAACTAAAATTGATATTAATTTCTTTTTTTTTTATTGACATTTTAACATGAAGAAATTTCAACTTCGATTATTTAAACATATATTTCAATTTAAAATTGAATCACTGAATCAAAGGAAAAGAAAAAAGCATTTGATAATAACGATAAGCAAAAAAGTTATTAAAAATATTGATGTAATAATTGCAATGACATAATATATATACGTATATTTTACTTCCTATTGATAAGATAATATCTACCAATAATAACGACAAAACTATTATTCCAACAACACCTATATCCCAAATATTGTAATTAATTATAGAACATGCATCGCGCAAAACATTTATCTCCAATAAACCATGGACAATTCAACAATATTTCCAAAGATAGAAGTTACTCAGTTTAAAACATTCACTCAATAAAATGTTGCAAGGTTGTAACAGTCATAATGAGGCAAGGTTGAAAAATAGAAAGCGCTCGGTCTTTGTTTCGTTTCAATGTTCCATTAAAACTGGAAAGTTTATTTCCATTTGTTATTGATCCCTTTTATGGTCAACGAATACAAGATCAAATAAAATATCAAAAAAGCCCATTATTTCCGTCTGCAATACTTCATGTAAAAGGATGTTGTGATGCTGTTGTAAAAATATGATTATTGGATTTCTGTTTTGAAATTTTGTAACTGAAAATTGGATGTTATTTGCTTTAGAAAGAAGGGTTGCACAACTAAAAACATTATATTGCATATAAGCCTTTACTTTTTATACAAAAAATTGTTTACTGCATTTTATATTTGGAATTTTAGATAAAATTACAACTGTTATTTTAAAATTTGAGAATGTTCTTACGATACACACACACACACAAAAGAAAAACATTCTTCACATTGCTTTCTGTTTTCGTAAACATAAGGCAAAGAAATAAATTTACCTTTCTGTATAAAAAAATTTATGATTTATAACGCAACTCGATTACCTATGTTTGATTTATGCAAGTCATTTTATTCTTCATTTCGTGCTTGTGAATTTTGAATATCCTATTTTAAATTGCTGTATTATATTGCCATCATTTATTTTATCAAGCAAACAATAAAAATACTAACATATTATATATTCAGCAGTTTAAAATAAATAAAAGCGTATATGATTATTACTTGCGATAACAATAATCTACAGAACAGATGATCTATCGATATCAATTTATTTTCAAAACTGATATCAATTTATTTATTCGGTCTCTTTGCTTCAAATAAAATGCAATGCTTTGAATTATTTACAGTTTTAGCCAAACAAAGTTTGCACATTGTCATAAACATTGTTAACGTTTAATTGTTATAAACTTTTTTAATGAGTCGATTTATTTATCTGAATGTCATTTCATGTCATTATTTATCTGAATGACATTTCAAAAGAAAATATTAAACATATTCTTTTATTTATTGACTTCATTCATTTATCTGACTCTAGCCATTTCTTTAGTATTAACAGTAAATTCATTCAGATGTACGCAAATTATTGTAAATATTAATAAAAAAAAAATTTCTTTAAAAAAAAAATTCGGGTTCAAAAGAAAGTAAATTATTTCCCGAATTATCATCAGTAATAAAAGGACGATGCTTAGAAAGATGGTAGTAAGAAACTGTTAATGGAAAGAGATAATTTTGAAACTTTTCGAAAAATTTCAATGATACCAATTGCGAATTATTAGTTGTACTAGCCGCCTTTGGCGACCAGCCGGTTCGCCAGTATTACCGCTCACTACAATTTTCAATTAAATATTTTAAGTAACTGGTCTCTTAATAGATTCTCAAACAAAATCTTCTTAATCTTCAAATTTTAATAGTCATACCAAACTTATACTGTTGTTTAGATCGTTTCGTTCAATTTACTATATATATTTTGCTAATTTGTTGTCATTTCCGGCAAAACTTCAACTTTAATTTAAAGTGGAAATGATGAAATTGCAATTAATATAAAGATATTTTTTAATAAAACCAAGCGTTTTATTTTATTTCTCCTCTTTATTACTATTTATTATTATTATTATTATTATTATTGAATATGAGTATTGCAAACAGAATCGCTCGGTATTTAAGTCTTATGTGAACTACAAAATATTTTTCATAATTTATGTAATATCTCAAAGAATAATTCAACAAAAATTTCTCAGATTCAGCATAAAATTCAGTTTTTAGTTTTGCTTTCAAAATTTAGAAAAACTCAACATTTTCATAATCTTAGGCCAATTAATCTTGAGAAACCTGCGCACTGATTGGCGTATTTTCTTTGAAACAATCGATGGAAAATCTAAAATTATCCTTTTTTTATTGAATAGTGATATTCAAATTTTCATAAATCAGTCAGTTTAAGTGATTGATTTAGTTGATTGGAGATTAACTCTTTTTATTTAAAATATTAGTGTTTCAAGAACATTTTGTTAATCGTGATTTCCACAGCAGAAACTTTATGTAAAATGAAAAATTCGTTATTTATTAGAGCATTTATTGAATCAAGTTACATAAAATATAATCATTTTCCATTTAGACCATTTTAGTAGATCTGTGTCTTACTAAAGGTTTACAAATTAACTGTGTGGCCGTGATTTGAATGGATATCCTGTTCGTATTAAACAAAACTTGCCTTAAAATAAAACTGATTTATTGCATTAATAATATAGAGAGTGTAAATGATCATAAAATAATTTTTCTTCAATTTATTTTTTAGAAAAAAATAATACTTCTTATTTGTTTCATTTCCTACAGACGATTTCATTTCCAAAATAATTTCATTTATTTTTAATTGGAGCTTTAATGAATGTGAGGGCAACACTTAGAAAAAAGCTATTTTTTTCCCATGAATGCGAAACGTACTCGTGCAGCTAAATTTTATTTTTATTTTGTACGAAAAAAATTGTTGAAAAATATGGCTAAAATATTTATTTAAAAATTCATTAAAAATAGAAATTTAATTTTAAGGTTAAAACATTGGTATCATCTTTAACTTCATGTAAAAATCCTTTTTGTGTGGTAATATTTTCGGAAGTTATAGTAGAAACACGTCAAAATTTTGCTTAATTTTTAAATAAATAAAATTATAATTAAAAATTCGAAAAAATAACCCCCAGGTGCACATTCCCGGCCTCCAAGGTATACACGTGTCAAATTTGGTAGCTGTATATTGAATGGTCTGGCCTGTAGAGCGCCAACATACACACACACACACATTGAGCTTTATTATAAGTATAGATAACAAGAAGTAAAATAATTTTTGAGCTCATCTGGCTTTGTGTGGTTGATTCAGAAGGAGAAAATTAATTATCATGATAAACAGTAATATGATCATAAATTAATACACAAAAAAAATCAAATTTTTAATATTTGTTTTCTATTTCCAAAGGTTTTTAATAATCATACATAAAATATAAGTATTAATTATTCATTCAGGCATTCCAGATTTTCAGTTTAGTTTAGTTTTATTATCGTCTCGTTTTAAAGCAACTCTAGAGCTATTTTGGGGACGGAACTCATGATTTTGAACAACGATAAGATGACGAGGATGGCACCCTTCTCCAAACTTCCACACCACACCAACGGAAAGACGTTTGGCTCCGACGGATTTAACGCTCATTAGACGACGATTCTTCGGTGAATAGGATCTCGAACCTGAAAACCTTCGGTTTCAGCCGAGTCCTTACCACCAAACCACAGCGACACTTCAGATTTTCAGATATGATCATTCAGAGAAATACTTTTATTTAAATAAAATGGAAACTAGCTAGAATGGTCTCTCCAAAACTTTCTGGCAAATTCTTTACTGCAGGTGTCCTTCCTCCCCCTGCCTCTCCGAACCTCATAAAATTGTGAAGCTTGTGCAAGTCCATCAATTTCACCAGTCCACGTGGATTGTAAGTTTTTACTGAATCTTATCGTGACTCCTGGGTTAAGATCTAATAAGCGATCCTTGACGATTCATCGCTGATATGCAGTTATTATGCAAGTCAAATCAAATCAGATAATCAAAAACTGAATAAGTATTTCTGAAGTCTTTGTTTTCAAAGGAATGAAACTAAAATTTGACACGAATTTCAAAATCATACAGAAAATTTCATTCATTGAAATCACGGCTCTTCAATTATTACCATCCCATACATGCGATCATTCAGACGACAGAAAATAATCCTACGATGGATTTGGCTGTGACTTTTTCTGAAGGGATTTCCATCAAAATTTGATAGAATTCTGCAAATTTGTTCAAAAAGATCACATATCAAAATTTTGAGTTATAGCTGAAAGCATTTTTTTTTAACTATTGTGCTCAAAGACAGATGGACAGGCAAAATTAATTCCAAAAATGTGTTTTTGGGACTGTCGAAGGTGGAGATTTCGAAATCGGATTTTTTGACAATAACCTTCTTTTTATATATTTCGTATTCGAAAATGTGTAAAAAAAATAATTATATCTTAAAAGGATTGCAGATTGATTTTAGGATTGCCATATGCCTTGAAATATGTCTTCAATATCATTTTTTGTTCATTAAAAAAAAGGAAATTTTCATGTTCTTCAATATTTATTTAGCTAAAAAAAAGGAAGGACATGCTAATATTTATTATTTCATTTAAACTTAATTAAAATTTACTTTTTTTCTTTAATTTTCTTCAAAATTTTACTCCCAGTGAGAATAATGAAAAAAAAAAAAAAAAAAAAAAGATTGAGTGTAAACAGTTTACGATGCCTCCAATTTTGTTGAATTGAAAAACTTAAAACATGCCATTTTTCGTTACTTTTCTTCTAAAAATCGAAAGCTATATCCATTTTCCCGTTTCTATGTGTAGATTTTATTATTTTCACGAAAGAATGAATTTGTAAGATCCAAACTGAAATGTTACAAGTATCCAGGCTAGACTCGAACCGTGCTCTGTCTAGTACAAAGTAGAATCGAAGCAGCAGTGAACTTTCTAAGTTCCGGCCTAAAAAGCTCAAAAAAAAGATAGTTGACCCTTGAATCTTCAGAGAAATTTTTTAATAAGTCAAAGAGCAATATCTTTCTTTTATTTTCTTTATGGACTTCAATTTACCTTCCAGTTTCACTCACAACGCCTTAACACGAACAAATTACTAAGCCTTCAGAGCCCCGAATCTCTTAACAATGGCCATTTCAGGGTGTGGAAGGAACAAAATTCATATAAACCATTCATCCAGAATGGAAATGTTGAGAAAAAGCCATTCGAACAATGCATGAGTGTTAAAGCTGTTTACAAACTAACCTCCGGTGTGCGCACAACCACCTCTTTATAGTCCACTTCACCGATACCCGCCTTTTATCTGCAAAAAGCGCAATAACGCATTGTTGCTCTGCAAAAAAAAAAAAAAAAAAGGGATAAGAAAATAAATACTATCCTCTCTCCTTCTATAGCTTGCCTTATAAAGATTTTCATCCGAAGGATATAATATAAGTGTCATAGTTCAGGAGGAACATCTGTTACGAAGGTTGACAGGTCTGCCCCTGTAGCATGCTTCGAAACCCACCATCGCGACTCCTCCAGATGAGCTATGCACCAAGATAAAATTATAACGGAGGAACTGGCCACGGGGGATTGTTGACAAATTTCGCGTTATGAAGTTATTAGGGACTATTTTTCACTCCGTAAAAGCGGCGGGTACGGGAAGTGATTGATACTTGGAACGCTTGGACGAGTTACAGCTTAATCTAGTTTTAATTGGCCATTCGGAGGGGTGTAAGGGATTAATGCGGGCCAATTAATTTGAGCCTTAACAGCTGTTAATCGTGATGGATAGGGCTCCTATATTAAAATTTCATCCAGTGTTCGTGAACCGAAGAAGAGAGGAAGGGGTTTTCCTGCACCGAGGTTGAAACAATGGGAATCGGCTGGAGGCGCGCCCATCAAAAGGGAAATTGAATAACAGGGAATGTTATGAATTCGCGACTTACCTGAGTTGGAAGTAAGGAGGATTCATCTTTTCGGGACGATCAAAGTAAGAATGGAAATAGTGAAATAGTTCTCAAATAGTGAAAAACAAGGATTTTTTTTTCCACTAAATGTTTAACCATACAAAAGGAATTCGCACACTGGTTGATTGATATTTTTGATCAAAATAATTTTGCATAAAAAGTAGTTATACTATACTAGAAAAGAATTCAATGGCATTAGTTTTTTTTTCTTTTATCACATACTGAAATGAATAAAATGGAATAAAAAATTAATTAATTTTGAATCAAATAATTGTCCCGAAACAAGTCATTTCAGTTTCCTGAAATTATTTTTAATTTATTGGATGTATATCTTCTTACTGAAGACTGTCCAAGTAATTTTATACTGTAGTCAGATGACGAGAAAAATGCAATCATCCTTTGCGCAAACATCGACATATAGATGAGAGGTTATTTAATATGCGATCTAAATAGACATTTTCTTTAAAGTAAAAACTATCAATTTTTGTTCACTTTTTTTTTTTGTTGTTGCATTTTTTGTTTAATGGAGTCAACTTATTTTCACATGAAATGCATCTCAACGACGCCGCCAATTCAATTTTGAAGTTCATAGCAAATTCTACAGAAAAACGAAAAATGGCTCATTAGATGGCATACATACACGGTTACATTGATATATGAAGTCACTTGAATTAGATCCGACATTATTCGCCATTCTCTGCATCGTATACGTCTATGTCGATGTACGTTAATATTGAATTACCACGATTTTAAAGTATGAATCTTTATTCAATTATTTTTATTTATTATTATTTAATTTGTATTTTTTAAGGCAGAAAAGGGGAAAGAAGACAGGAAAGATTTAAAAAAAAAAAATCAATACTCTCCAAGGCACCATTCATTTTTTATACTCACTGGCCTTTTAATGAAAAATTAAAAACACATATCATTACCTTTGCATTTATACTCTACAATTTATTCTTTATTCCAGTTTTTCTCTTTATCATTTAGTTTAACTTCCATTTCATCACATTCTAATTTTCGTGCAATACCTATTACCAAAGAGATTCAATTTCGTTCTTTGCTTTGTCCATTATTGATTCTACAAAACAATTAGTAATTACTAAATAACAAAGAATGACAACGGGATGAACTTTTATATGCACGAGCAATTTTTACTTTTAACTCGTATAACGAAATTCTCAAATACAATTTACCAGGAAAAAATAAACTCGAGGAAAGAAAATTATGTTCCCTAATTATGATAAACAAGAAATTCAATCTATCTTTTCAAACAAAATTAATCCTCCAAGAATCAAGTTGTACTCAACGCTGTTTTTCCAAGATTTATGATCCGAAATAAAATTCACAAACTAGGTAGAAGAAAGATATCGAGGCAAATTAAATAACCATAAAACAATCTAGTTTGAGCATCTTATAAAGAAAAACAAAGATAGGCGAGTACAACTCTCGCTTGATGCCATTCCTTTCTTTTTTTTTTTACATCTTATTATGTAGGCCAAAGCACGACAAAACCATCCGTTATATTATTTTCCGAGTTATCGGAAACCCATATTTTACAATCATACAATCAACTTTCTCGGAAAGGGTTGAGGCTAAAGGTATGGATGGAATAATACAGCCTGGAGGCAGAGGCAGACAGAACAATGCGCCATTCATTCAACCACCGTTCGTTTCGTTATGAGGCGAATAAAATAGTGATTCATTACATCAGGAATACGGAATGGGATGGATAGAAAAGTCAATTTTGGCGAAATTTATGACTTCGCCAAGTAGCCGAAATAATGCGAAAAAGCAAATAAATGTTGATGAATGAAATATTCCAGGATTTTGGGCTCATATCTTTCATTTCATTTTGAAGGGGGAGGTTAAAGCTAAGATTTCGCTCATGCCTGCAGCTAGGTTTTGTACAGGGGCTTATTAGTAAAGGAACATTTTAGAGAACCTAATCTTCAATGATTATTCAATATAGTCCCGTTTGAGAAAACATTGTAAAGGATTATTTCTAAGAATTATTCCTTTATTGAAATGGCGCGAACAAAATGTGGAAAATCAATCGATGCCATAATTTTTCACCTTTAATAACTTATTAGCTAATATTTTTATTCAGAAAAATGCCGACATAAGATGACATGCATATATTAGTAATAAATTTAAACATTTAATTAACTGTCGCGAAATTTTTAATTAAACTTTTCTCATGCCTCACAGCATTTATAAAAAAAATTTGAAAGAATCATTTCAATAGTCTTATTTTCTATAGATTATGGGTGATTTTTGAATTTTAACATTTATTTAAAGATATTAATAAATAAAGCTCTAGGTTCATTAGGAAAAAGGCAGTTTTTAGCGATTTTTTTATTATTATTTTGTTAAAAATAAGCATATTTTGTTTAACTTGTGAAACAAATGGCGCAGTTACTGAGAAAAAAGAGCATGAATGTCCCAAAAGGGTTGGAAAAACAAAAAATTGTTTTATATGTACTTCTGAAACATTAAAAAACAGAGATTCAGAAATGCTTTGAGTGATATTTATGATTTTAATATCATAGATATACTGTTGTTAAAATTTAAAATTGCCACAGAATGGAAATACTAATCAACTATGTTTTTAATTGCAAAAAATTTCATTAACATCATAATCTCAAGACAAAATTCTCTTGGATTTTTTTCTTTTGCTGAGATTTCTGATATTGATAGTCTTTCTTATATATACATCGCTTGTTCAAAATGTTATTAAAATAAGCAGCCTTGTTAGTAAGAAAGTCATTCTAAACCTTTAAATAAAACCCATCTATTTAGTGTTTGAATTAAAAATATGTATATGATTATTTTTCACATCATTTATAATAATTATTACTATGAAAATATAAATTTAAAATATGCAATATAAGACAGAAGAAATAGCACATGATATTTTAGAATTTTTTTATTTAAATAAACTTTACGTTATTATAGATATTTATTTCATTTAGTTCCCTTTTTAATTATCAATTTTATATTAATTTTTAAATAGTGGTAAAATTCAAAGAACAGTTGTTCTGAAAGTGCAATTAATCTTTAAAAAGATTAATTATCATTCAAATTCATTGTAAGGACTTCCGTCAAAAACTTGCAGACGCAGAAATAAGTACTGGAAAATATTGCTGTGTATATAAGCATTCAGCTGTTTAAATATTACAGTCACATAGCTGTCAAATCTTTCAAAATAGTTATAAATTTTAGCACGCATAAGTATGCATCCGGAAAGACCCGGGATATGCAAAGAAGGAAAAAAGATGTCAGCAAAATATAAAGTGAAGAATTTATGGAAATTTATACGGAACATCAGGTTAAATTTTAGAATACATTTTTTAGAAAATACACAAATAGTGGAATACATTATCATGGCGAGTAAAACTACTTAATGGAAAATCAAATCATTTGTTTTCGGCTTTGATTTTATGATTGAAATATGATCATGCCGAAAATGATCTTGTTATAATTAGCATTTATGAGCACCTGACCTATAGTTTAACAGAAGCATAATGTCGAGTGAAACGTATTTAACAAAACTATTTTTGAATAAAATTTTGAATAATTTTATCAGAATTCTGAAAACTAGAAGGAGGAAAAGAATTACATTGACTGCTTCTTACAAAATTAGAAAAAAAATAGTTCATTTTCCAATTTAATCATTCACTCACTTATTTTCTTTATTATGAAATTAGATGTAGTCTGCTATTTTGGGAATGTTTTGTCATTTTTATTAAATTGCAAATTCATGTAGAAAACATGAGATATTTATTGATTTTATGTAATTTTTGCGTCGTTTTATAACAATTATAAACAGCTTGATTTTTGTTTAGAAGAGTAAAAAGGATATAAATCGATGCACACGTGGCGTTAGGACAAACCGGTTAAGGGGTTAATACATCATTGGAAAGTATACGACTCTTCATTTTAAATAACAAAGTTTTTATCAGTGAAAAATATCTTTACTTTATGATGGGTATCAAAGCGAATCTCCATTTCTTTCATACTAACATAACGCATAAAATGTGTCGTTCTTCTGTGAAGATCATTATAATTTTTATGAAAGACTTTTCTTAAGTATATTTCTTTACAAGTCTGTAATAGAATCAGTTTAAAGCTTACTTAATGCATCTATACTGTGAATAATACGTTCATAACCGACGAGATAAATAAATTCTTTGAAGAAATTGAGGATCATATTTTTAAGTAATGGATCAAAATTGCTGCAATACGATTACAAATCAAGAAATACATAAATTGAAAACAAGATACCTCATATTCTGAAATGAAAATATTTCAGAAAATATAAATCTATCATTTGACATTGCAGTTCTAGTTAATATAATTCATGACATTCTATAATGAAATAAGGGCTCTTAAAATAGGTATAAAATTTCCAAATGGAGTAGAACAACCAAATGAGTGTATGAATTGGAAAAATTTCAGCAATCCGAGGGTGGTTAAAATTTCCATAGCTCGTAAAATTAACTTAAATAAAATATTTAAAAATAAAACTTAAGAGGACATGGAAAGTTACTGTATTGTATTTTAAACTATATTTTATTTCTTATAAGTTATTGGTGAGCTTGTTAGCTTCCCCCCCCCCTGCCATTGTGTAACATTATAAATGAAAAAAATTTTCATTCATGAGAGATATTATATCCACTGAATTTTCATGTCAATCCTTATTCAATCTCTTAACTTGCATTATTGAAAATCTAATAACATCTATGCATGCACGCTGTAGGGCCGGATTAAGAATTGTAAAGGGCCTTTGACCAGTGCAAGTTCCGCTTGCCCTTTCCTCTCCTCAGTTTCCAAAACAAGATATTTTAGGTTGATTTGTATTTGCAATTTATGTGAGCTGTTAAAACGACTCCTAATATTTATATTGTATTCTATTGTGATATAGAATACAATACAGATAGTATCTATATTGTATTCTATATAAGTAGTTAAAAGATTACAATGTGTCAGACTGAGCCAATGACACACTTAATGAGGAGTTACTTCAAGAGAGCTGGTTTCAGTATCTCTGTATAAAAAAAATGGAACTTAAATTTGAAATTCATTTTAAACGAAAGGATAAAACGAATTACCTCATTTTTTTTTAACATAGTCTAAAAATTCTAATAAAAAGTTTGATTAGTGAGTTAATAAGTAAACTTCAAAATTTTGGATTACTCTAATCTGAAATTTGAAAATAAAAAGCTGGAGGGGGGGGAGGCGAGTTGAATATTCTAAAATTTAAAAAAAATATACAAATTTTTTATTTGAATACGTTAGAGTATATAACCTTCACAAATCAAACGAAAGTATGAAAATAATTTACCCTGAAAGTATCACAAAAAGAAAAACATTTGGGACCTCGTATCTTTTGAGATCTTTAGATTGCTACCTAATTTGTTTATTTAAAAATCCATCCCTGGCTGTAGCAACAATTTGCTCGCTGCTGTCAGGTCAATATTTAGAAGTTTACCTAATTTTTTTCAAAATGGAACCTAATTTTGGACTAGTTTCGCCTTAAAATTTCCATGAAAGCATTCTATTCAATATATCATGTTAAGACAGAATTTTAGATACTTCCTATCTAGACATTCAAGGGTTCTTTGATACTTCTTCATCTGTTTTTGACTAATAAACTTAACTAGATATAAGCTATATCAAGTAGAACTAAGGCCATCACATACAATCATACCCTCCAATACGCACACATTTACTGTTTGTTAAATTCGAAAGAAGTGATCTTTAGAAATAATATAAATGTAATTAAAATTGTCATCATGAAGCATTGCGAGATCCACTCTGTTGAAAAATCTTTGCATACACAAATTTGATGTAGATACAATTGCCAGAGGTCAAACGTGACATTGTTTTCTTACGGCAATTTGCAGGTGGAGTGTCAGTTTCGGGGTGGCCATCAGAATTGAAAGATGACTCCCCAAATGAATTTGCTGTACCTTCAAAACGATAAAACTGATACAATTCAACTGAGCTGCACTAAAAGTAAAACTAGACATTCATTTTTCCTTCCGAATTTGAGCTTTCATTCAAATTTTCATCCGCCTCAGCTAATTTTTACTTTTTTTTTTTTTTTTTTTGCAAAGCATTAAATATTAAATCACTTCCGAATCCATAATGCTATTCACTATGCAGGTAAATCATTTATTGAGATATCTTTAAAGAGTCATCCATCCATTCTGTGACTCTTTTTCTGATTTAAAAAGCTTATCAATCATTCTCCCGCTATATTTTTGTCTGCAACTTTATCTAAAATCAAGAGGAGGGCCAGGATTTTTGAAATAGCAAATTAATTTACGTATCATAGCATATCTACCTCAGTTTGCGCAATGCCTATAATTTATAAATCGTACAAGGAAACGAGTTTGAATATTTAGATTTCTGCTTCTATAATTTATTTTTAAAGGGACAGCAATATATAATTTCTATATCAGATTTCAGGAACTTGAATATAAAGCGATTGTCTACACGAGAAAGATTTTTTTTTAAATGCTGAATATAAAAGAATAGATTTCTTAGAAATAAATTAGCGAAGCATAAATTAATGAGAAAATCTTTAAAGGATTCTTTTTTAAGATGAGTGGCATTCCATTGCATTTAATTTCATTCTTATATATTTGACTATTACTTAATAAATAATGACAATGTGTTCCTACTTTTTTATTTACAAATCGACATTAAAAAAAACCTAGATCTCAAGAAAGTCCACGTTATAGAACTGACTATAGCGAAGAAATAATTTTTAAGTCGTCTACTAAGATTACGATAACTCACAAAACGGACCAATCAATATTATGTGATCTTTACACCAACGTTGTAAGCATGAAATTTTTGACATAATCTGCCTGTCTATTCACTCATGGGTATGCCCGTGTGATGAGTCAAAAACCAAAACTGCTAAATTAATAAATGGATTTAATTATGATTAATTAGACAGAAAAATGAAATATGAAGTACAATGCTTATGCAATAACAATTCAAAATACTTAAATATTTTAGAATATCCTCAAAACAGCTGCATTTCCGATTATCTAACAATATTTTTTGAAATTTAATAATATTTTCAATACATGTGTGCAACAGTTTCAAAAACATTCGCTTGCAAAGTCGAGAAGTTGAGTTCATAGGAATAAAGATCCATTAGTGTTTGACACCACGACAGACACAGGAAACACGCATTCTACTAAAGCGAATTTCATTTCATTTCAGAATTGTTCGATAGAAATGTTCCATTGAGTTTAATTTATAAATGAGTTTTATCGACGTGATTTCATACATGAGATTTACTTCCAATTAATATATTTAAATCTCTATTACAATCTAAAGCTCAATATTCAGAGTGATTACAAGTAATTAATAATAATGTAATCGTAATGGAAATAACGTCATTTATGTGCTTCTATTTGCCTCCATTTATCAATATATCTCCTTGTTTTGCCCAACACGACCATTTATACTAATGTTAAAAGGCATTAACTAAGAAATTAATTTAAATCTTATTTTTTTTAAAGTTTCACTTAAATCCGGGCATATCATATGCGCTTTCGAATAGTATTTCTAAATAGAGTGTATACTCAAAATTTGAAATAGCGTGAAGAATTGTAATTTTCCTTGCGAGAAATTTGAATATTGATTCGTTACAATTCCGCCTCAATCGCCAAGATGCCGCCATTTTTTCCAGCCAAGGTATAAAAATAAGAGGGTCTTTAAGTTACTGGAAATTACTGTTCATTACGTTTGTGTTTTTATCGTGATAAAAAAAAAGGAATGTTAATATTATTCTTAGAAAGGTTTGAACTTCATCAGGCTTATAGACAAAATGACAATCTTTGAAAATAACGAAATTTCTTATAGTTAATTTCTTATCCACTTTTCAGCCCGTTTATATAAATTAATTCCACAAAAATAATAGATATTTCATGCATAGCAAACAAAAAATTGCAGTAGATAATTTCAAAAAGGCAATGAATGCCAATGAAAGATTTCGGTTGATAAGTTTTCAATGATAATTATTTTAGCTTCATATGGACTAAAATGGCAGATGGATGTGATAAAAAATTAGTTAATTTTTTCACATGTTACAAATATTCTTCATAATATTCATTCCATCTCAAATGATAATATACCAATAAAAACAGATAAAATAATCATAAAGCAATCCTTCGAAATTAACAACAACAAAAAAAAAATGAAAAAATGAACTAAAATTTCTTTTTTCTAAAAATTTGTCGTCAATAATTACAAAACATCTTCTTATTCCCCGTGTTCGGAAAATAATTTCAATTTTTTAAAGAAAGAAAGAATTGATGCTCATGTTGTTACTCGAAGTATTTGAGATTTAGAACTCTCAAACGAAACCTTAACCATTTAAAAAACGCTGAAAATCCTTCACCAGCAGGAGCCAATAAAAGAAGCTTTGAAGTTGGCAGAATTCGCTTCAAATAATTTGTTCTCACGATTAAATTTACTCACAAAAAAGGAAGAGTGCTGTCAGCGATTTCCAATCTCACTCCATCTCAGTGCAAACGATTTTTACCGGGCTCTATCCCCTTTTAAAACCCCTCATAAACTTAAGAAATTTCCGACCTCCACCTTGTGTCAGGGGAAGTCAGAAAAATTCAATCTTGACTCAATCGTCGCTCACCCCTCCTTGGAAGATTTTTCAACAGACTTGGAGGGGTGGATTGAAGAATTGATTTAATGGAGTTTTTCTTCGGGGGTCAGAGGGGGTCTGTCGGTATGATAAATTAGAAGCCACCAGGTGGGACGCGGGGAAGCAGCCGGATAGGGGGAAGGAAAAGTTTTTGAAGACCAGAAGTTGCTGCACCCCGACCCCATCTGGATCAGTAGCACCAACTGTGCAGACGATATGAGAAAAAGGGGGGGGGGGAGCAACAGGGGTTGCCGTCTGTTGAGGAAGCTTGTGGAGTAATATGTTGCATGCATTTCTGCCCGAGTTTCGTTGACAGCTAGGGAAAAAATTGTTATGGTACAGTAGGAAACTAATTATGTAATAACAATGGGAAAACTTCTCAGGCTATATACTTATAGCCATGTCACGGGAGCTTCGAAGTGATTACTGTCAACAGGATTTCTTCGAATCTTCATCAGATCCTTTTGTTTGCAATTCCCCATTTCTACCTCCTTAAAAATGTTCAATGTTTTTTTTTTCTTCTTAAATATGATTCAAGTGAAGGCAGTATCGAAAGATTAAATCATTCAAATTTTATAATAACTAAAATAAAGGTTCCGGATATAGATTAATACTTCTTAAAGGACAGCATTTTGAAACCTTTATTAAAAAAATTTGGGGCCTTTACGGCTGCTCCATTAAATCCAACCAAAATAATTTAAATCAGAGTGAAAATCTGAAATGTGACAATCAATTTAAATTTATATTTCTTAAAAACAGCTCGCAGATTTCTGATGCATAATAAATAATAAGAAGTGAATTAAAATATTTCTTCACGGAATTTTTTACTTAGTGTTAATTTTTTTTTCTTCTTTTTGAATGCAGAGAAAATTGCAAATGTAATTGGCAAAGAGCCAAAAACTACACGTGACCGAATTATAAATGAATGACATTATATAATATTTATAAGCATTTCAGGAGCTATGCGTGCTACTCCATAAAAATGAAATAATTTTTGGTTTTAATAAAGAGTTTAAATGCATAAAATATCGATAAGTTAACAGGCGTTTAAAAGTCTTTTCAAATACATATAAGCGTTTTTTTAATACATATATGTAAGGATTAAATTTAGGCAACTTAATTGGTTCCAATAATATACTTTTCGTTACTTTTATAGTACTCTTAATTTGAGATGCCGCCGACAATTCTAAATCATTAAAAAGAACTGAAGCCAAATAAAGATCAGAAAAAATTTCAGATCTTATATCGGAAAAGGGTGTATATGTAAGATAAAGGAAATGAATCCTTAAAACAAATTGAATTAAATAAGGCAGGTCTTTATACTTCTTGAAGCAACAAAGACCAGATTTAAGCAGCAGATATTGGATGTGTTTTAAAAATTCAAGAAAAATAGAAATTGTTATATACAGAAAATTGCAGAATTTAACAGAAATTCACAATGTTCGTTTATTTTTTTTAAAAAGATATTTTTTTTTTAAATTATCGACATCTAAATAGGATATTGATTTAAATAATCCATTATCTATATCCAATAAAGATTACTTCAAAAAGTAAAACTCAGTATTTTAATGTTACTATATTACTAATTATTGAGTCTTTTAAACTACGGTAATTCATAGCAGTTTTACTTAAAAGATGCAAGAACTCACCATTAATTTACCCCATGACCCCAGCTGGCTATTTTAAATCATTTAATTTGTTACATTAACATTATAGGTACATAAAATAAGCATATATGTAGGAAATAATAATATTAACTGTTAACTTGTTTCAAGGATAATAATTAAAATGTTTAGTTAATTTCAAATGTAAGAGATGGCCAATCATGTCAAATCAGGTCTAGCTGAATGGACGTGTGAGATCTCATGCTTCTGATGTGTTCCGTTTTAAAAGAAAAACGAAAGCAAACCTTCTTTAAGCCTTGACCCTATTTGGCATTCCGATCTCACAGGTGAAGCCATACTCTTATTTAAAGTGTCTTATCCCCTTTCTGTAAATAGTCTAATACTGTAAATATTGAAATGTTTAATTCTATGTAATCTTAATAAATTTGTAGTGCTGAACGGTGGTTATCTATTTTATTGTTTCGACGTATTTGTTAAGCTTGTGGCAGCACCACCTTTTTTATTATAAAAGCTAGCACCAACATTTTCACGCAGCGCGAGGCTCCTAAAACATTCTTGTTTTTCTTTGTGTGTGGAATTTTAAGGTTTTATTAATAAACTTGCATTTTAAAACCTTTGGGCTTTTCCCTCAATAGAACACGCTGTAGCCATTTTTTCTTAATTTTTGCATAATAATAAATTGTTTGTTTAGTTCGCTTATTATTATTATTCCCTTTTCAAAATTCACTTTACCCCTAGACATCGTCCCACATATAATACTTAAAAAAAGATAATCCTCAGAGTTTCAATACATATTTAAAAATTTTAACTTCAGCGATTTAGGCGCATGTTCATCTACTCGTTTAGAATCACATCAAATGGCGACACTTTTCTGTACCTTATGCGAACCAATGATCACTATCACTCATGACGTTGGTGTGTCCTTTCGTGATGCGATTCTCGTATTATCCAAGAAAGATATTTTAATTTTCTGAAGATAAAATATCCGGGAAGAAGAAAAATTCAGCCATTAAAACAGTGTAAATAAGTGAAACTTGAATATAAGGAAGACTAAATAACTAACTGCACTAAATATTTCGCATCCATTATGATGCTATTTTAAAATCGAACTAGACCCATTCAGTGTAGCTCTGGAAAACGGATCGAAAGTTTCCCAAGCCGCAGTGCACAGAACAAAGGGCGAATAATTCTCCCGAGTCCTGTAACCGGAGAGGCCCGAACCTCTTTAATCCCCGTCATTCTCTGCACATATTAATCTGTTCCTGCGCTAATCTCCGGCGAGGAAAAGCGACAGATTCCGGTACGGAACTGGAATCACAATGCCGCTTGAAAACCGGAAGTAAATAAGGTATTTATCTTACCAGATCCCGGAAGGATTTTGCTCCCAGAATAAGAAGAGACAAGGCTCAAATCTTTGTTTTTCCGAGAATTATCTGGCGGAAAAATATGGAAGTAAGTGTGAGGAGAATCTCCAAACAGCAGAGGAAAGCGATCGATTTCGTTTGTTTTAGGTGGACCCCGAGGAGGCATTCGCATCTCCTGCAGTGAATTAAGTGTTTCACTCTGAGCAAACCGGAATTGATTGGTTTCAGAGGGTTGAGTTCAAAAAAAAGTTGAGGAAATATTTGTTGTAGCGACAAATGGGTATTTCTATGAAGAGAGTACTTGCAGAACCTGATGGATTGCTTATATCTGGTTTTTGTTATAGGTGGTAGTAAATAGTATTTGATGTTTCCAAATTGTGATGTTTGTTGAATGAAATGGCTCCAAACATTTCGAAATTTATCTAAATTAAAGTGAAAGATTTGAAGACAGAAAACGGCGGCACAACCGTCACTGTTTCTATTAATATTAGTGATTCTCTATATAGCTCTTTTGTCTACTTTATAGGAATTAATCAGAAATCAGAAGAAATGCTTATTAAAATATTGACCCAATTAAGAAAACTTATCAAATATAACAGCATTTATTCCGCATCAAATTTTAATTTATTGATTTTTAATGCAAATAAACAAGTTCCATCCATTTTAAGGAAAACCAAAAGAATAACACTTCCAATTAACAAAGTGATATGCAACAGCGTTTCTTTCTTCTTTCGGTATTTTGAACAAAAGAATCCAACAGTTCATTTCAAAATTTGAATACTTACTGAAACTTTTTTTATAATTGGTTCCATTAAATTTCAAGTCAGTATATTGGTAAGTCAAAGCAGAATATCGAGAAAATCTCCAAAAGTAAGAATTTTGAGGAAGCATGGTGCCTGTTATTGAAGAATAACAACGCACCTGAATAATTTTATAAACATTTTTAAGCAATCTAACATTTTTTCATATTATCTTTCATGATTAGCAATGTATAATTACAGTGTTGAGCATTTAATTTAACCAGAAGCAGCTAAGCCTCATTAAACAATACTCTCCTCTTTATAGGCAGCTATAGAAAGGCATAATCATAAGTAAATTCTCCAAGGTAGCTATATTATTATTTAATTGTCTAATGAGATTTCATTTTATTTGTTATGCTAGAATATACATTACATTTAATGACAAAGTCAATTGTGAATAGATCCTGCTCATTTTAAATTAAAAAATCATTTGTAAAAATTTAAGTACCGAAGCTTGCATAATTTGTGAAAATCAATATTATCTTTCTTCATAAAAGTGAAAATTGTGCAACGAAGGTATATCTAGTGCAAGTTTCTTAAACTGCCGGTTTAAGATCCGGTCTATCTTTTTCTTTTTATATTTTTTGGAAATGAAAAAAAGAAAATAATAAGAAAATCACATTGATTTAAGACTGCAGTAAAATTTGGTAGTTAATTATTTTCAAATGAATTTCTATTGAGATATCATTAATGGATGCTGATTTTTCATATTTATTTCTCAACTGTGAAATTGCATAAAAGTTTTATATAAAATGAGGCAATGAAATTTTTTCTACCCGAATCGAGATCACGAGTAAAAAAAACTTTATATAATACAATACGGCAGAATATTTCCTGAATTATTTTATAATCCCATATCATCTTTCTTCATAAGAAAGAAAAAAATATTAATTATGCCAGTGTATTATTTTAATTAAGTCAATATAATTTCAAATTCCGTGTTCGATGAGGCATTTGTTTCGCGATTCGTAAAACAAGACCCACCATATGGCGATCCTTCTGCCAGCAGGAGACTGCACCCTAAGTTAATTTCCATTGAAGTGGAAGGATCTTCAACTGAGAAACGCCCATTCTTTCTAAAATCAAGAAACCACCGGGGGACACATCGAGCCAGATCCCCGCAGCCCTCCCTTTAGAAGCAAGCCAGTAAATAAATGCTTTTTTAGCTCCCATCAGCGGGGGCTCTTTACAGCGCACCATTGTTTTTGCATCACAAAGCGGAACGTCTCAACATTGCGTAGCCAACCCCTGGGACCTCTGACCCCGCACGTCCCTCGCCTTCTCTGCAAAGAAGAAAATAATAACAGAGTTTCGCGATGCCCACTTGCCCTCGAAGAATGCAGTGGAGGAAAACTGCGCGACTCACCTACCTGGACTTGCACTCACTCACCTTCGAGTTCTGGAGCGGACATGCACAAAGTAGAATACACTTCACCAGCGTCCACACTGCAAAATCTACCGTCCGAAGGGGAGTGTGAGTGTGGTCTTCAAAAGGTCTGTTGGACGATGAAGATATCTCTTCCGAGGTTTGGATTTAGGGGATTTTAAGCTGGGAAAGGGTGGTTTACAATGGGGACAACGCCGAAGAGGTTTTTGTGGTGTTTGTTGCTATTGTCGAAAACTATCAAAGGCGCGGAAAGAGCCGTTTTCTTTTCACCAGAAAAAGGATTCTTTAAATAAGAGGTCTTAAAGGGTAAATAGCGATTGTGAAATAGAGCGTCAAGTCATACAGCTGACGTGTCTATCTGCATCGTCTGGAGATTTAGCCAGATGGTCTTGGGTATTGGTATTGAGATCAATAGCGAATAAGAATTATTCTTTGTCAAAGGAAATAAATATTTGAAGCAAACACCTTATAGGCTTTCATGTAACAAGTAAGAGGAAAGCGTACAGGTATATGAAATAATGTTCTATATGCAAAATAAAAAGTTTTTTTTTCCTCTCAAACAAGGAAAAAAGTAATTAATCAGCTGTGAATTAACAATTAATATGATCTCACGGTTCTTATGGAACCAAATAAAGGTCAATAAACATGCGGATAATAAATGTTTGTGATTTTTTTCGTTCACAACGTACTCAAAACAGATAACTTATTGCTCCTATATATATATATATTGTGATAAGATCATCTTTGTGTGGACATTTTTCAAAGGCAATATAATTAAAACTCACAATACTTTTGAATAATTTTAATTTATTAAAAACTTATTAAGAATTATTACTTATTAAGCATTATGAAGTTATATAATAAGAATTTCTCCGAATAAGCCCTTTCATTATATAAGAAGTATGATGATGAAATTATAGGAGAAACCAATATATATTTTTTCGAAAATATTATGAAATTAAAACTCCTTAGCAAATTTGGCCGGAATTGCGAGGGTAACACTTTTTAAAAACTTGTGTTCATAAGTTATTTGGGGAATTTATGTTTTTAAAATAAATTTCAGCACTCTGTTTTGGAAGGCAATCTTTTTTCCTCACTCTTTATCAACAGAAAATACTTATTAAATCATTAATGATTGCCTATAAGGTGAGGATAGTAAAGTATGGCGTTACAAAACCCCGACCATATCGTAAATCGACAAAACCGTTTTCCAATTTCGAACCTCACACATAAAATTGAAATAATTAAAGATAGCAACATTTCGTAGAATACCCCTTTAATATTCCAGAGAAGTTTCCATTGATAACGGCGGTCTGCGCGCTCAACGTGCTCCCAGGGGCCGCAAATTTTTGAACGCTCTAGAAGCATGCCTGTCAAGCAATAGGATGCATATATGCACTTTTTTTTTATTTGCATTTGATATTATATTTACATAAAATATTCTTAAATTTCATTATATGAGATTTTTTACACTTTAAAAGCTATTTTCCTTACAAATTAAAACACTAGCTTTCAAATAACAAAATGTACAATAATAAACACTTTATAAGGTATGGTAAAACGATCAGCACAGATCTATTAGCTATACTGATTGTTTCCACAAGCTTGGAATGTCAATATTCAGTTATTTTGCTAATTATTTGTCAAATAAATGCGTAAGGCGTCGTTACCCTGATAACGTAACAAAAATATTTGTCTCTGGTTAGTTATGCATCGATTCAAGCGAAAAAACATGAAAACGAGATATCTCGCGATCCGGCTTGCTAAAAACGAGAAATCTCGTGACTCGTACGCAATGTGTTAAAAGTATCCGCTGGTGGAAGAAAGCAAACAAGCCTCAAACATTCAAGCGTTTTAAAAGTTCTGCCTTTGCAATAACTGCTTGGCCAATCCCCTGAAAAAGCAAAATTCAAACACAAAAATAACCGAAGAGCGACTGCATATCCCAGTCCTAATTGCAGATACACTCAGACAAGCCTTTCTCGCTGAGTGGAAGGCCAGACGCTGAAAATTGGCACGAGACAAGGGATGACATTTTAAAGCCTTCCTCATCCTCGCCGGCTCAATCTCCTCCTCCAGTCGCGGATGAAGTGGAGAAACATTTTCACACGCTTATCCTAATGATGAGGGAAAGAAAAAACTGTTGCGCACTTGTGCCGACACTTTAGATGGGGGCGATAAGACGCCAAGCTCCCCAGTTCATTTTCTGTCCCTTCTTAATTTTTTTTACAGTAACCCTATCTTTAAAGCCCAACAGGAAGCGGTTGCTTCTTTCTGGCGGATGCTCGATTTGAGCTGACGTCGACACCCCTTAACTAACCCCATTCGAGCCGTCCTACCTTTTTCTTAAAAAGAAACGGTAGGAACCGTTAACGAGCTCGACGGGTGTGGATTAAGGGGACTAGGAAAAAGGAAAACAATCCCTTTTGGAAACAATGCCTGATGATTTTTCTGTAAAACTTGTTATGTATGATGACTGGGGAAGAGGGAAGCAGCAACCGGTTTCCATAAGCCAAAGGCTAGGGTGTTGCCCCTGTAGACCTTGTTTTCTTAATTGAGAGAATAATATTTTGAATACGATACATGTTGCTATATTAGTGTTTAATTCAAAAATTGTCACGAACATGCGGGAAAATTATTGATTGGATGTCGTGTAAAATAGAGGAAATACTGTGCCCTAAAAATGGATAAAAGATAGCAGCTATTGATTTGTTGATAATTATTAAATCCAAAGTCGAACGCCTGTGTTGAATTATGCTGAGAAAAAAAAAACAAATGTTACGCTTCCTACTAAATAATTAAATTTTATTAGATTGGATCCTAATAAAATGGAGAATATTTAAGAAAAATTACCATTTATAGCCACTATTTTTTCCACTCTATTTATTTATAATTATCGAAATTCTTTTGTTTACCAGAAAGGACTTGAATTCAGATTAAGTAGATTAAACAGAATTTGATTTGATTACCTGGAATGATTGAGAGTGTCAATTATCTACATTAATTAAAGTTAAAAACCATCTATTATTTGATAGAAGCAGAATTAGATCAGATTATCAAATACGGAAAGATAGATTACAAATTTTGACTATCCAACACTCATTATTAAAAGCCTTCCATTATTTTAATTATTTAGAATTTTACTGCATCTGTGACATCTGAATATTCATACTTTAATATTTTACTAAACACTGTATACATACAGAGATTATCACAGTAAGTATAATCTCTCTATTCTATATACTGTGCGGTTAGAATCAACTCTTCAGTTGCTTATCTCGTTATTGAGATGAACCATTTAAACTGGCAGAGAGTTTATTTTCTTCTGTATCCCGAGAATTCCGAGAGCTTTCTTGCCATCACAGTATTGAATAAAATTATGCTGTTAAAAAACAAAATAATCATTCGCCTTGTTCGAAGAATTTGAATCTGTTACAAAAGTTTTGATCTAAATGGCTTTTTAAAAGAAAACCAACAATGAAATGGTTCAAATAATTCTATTTAACATACAGAATAAATAAACAAAACCTGCTCGCTTAAGAATGCCAAAGATAATGTTCAATATTTGAGAGCAAGCATACATCAAATGATGCTAATTTTCAAATATGAAAAATAGAAAATAGACCAGAATATTTCGTATAAGAATAAAACATTCGAATTGCAGTAGGGATACATATTAATTCCGGTAGTAAAGGGTGCAAAATTCAACAAATGGTGGCATTTTTTTATAAACTCGCAAATGCCAATTTAATTAAAACATATGATACAAGGTAATAAATTAAAGAAAGTAACGAGATTGTTCCCCATCTTTCTCGTCAATTTCTCATGTACGAACACAATAAGGCGTATCCTGTGGTTCTTAGTATACAGGAGAAAATGGAGTGTACATTTCTAAGGTCTTTTTTTTTTATTTGATCAGAATAAAATTTTAATTCAGATCTTCAATTTATGTGATAAGAAAACATACAAAATTTCAAATATCCGAGCAATCGTCCTTTTGAACTATTGCTTTCACATGTGCGCTAATATACAGACAAACAAAAGGTTAAACTCTCGATAAACTTGAGTCTATACTTGATGCAGAGTAGCATTTATAATTATAAAACCATATCCCAAATTGAATTCTTCTAGCTCTTGCCTTTTTGAGATATCGTGTTTATACACCAAGCGACTTAAAGTATCATTCCAAAAATAGTTTTCATTTTTCAGACTCCGCTGTCTAAAATTTCTCAATTCATCGAAATCTGGAGGTGAAATTTTCTGAGAAAACTTTATCCATACTTCGTAAAATAAATAAAAAAAAAAAATGATTATTACTTGTTTTCTCATATTCTAAAATAATATTTACCAACGGATTCTAAAACCGTCCGCGCCTTTGCGCATGCGTTAGAATGGGTTTCATTCGTCAAAAAAGGGTTGAGAGGAAAGATGAGAGAAGGAGATGTTTACATTTAATAATAAAACAAACTGATTACTCGCTGACTGAATTAAAATAACATGAACAGAAATGGCACGATATTGATATATACAAGAAAAAAAAAAAATTGAACGAAATAAAATCCAATAGGGCGGAAATCAAGGTCAAGAATAATGAATTCTGAAAATTTGCTCATCCTTTCGCATCTCACCCCTTATTCAAATATAATCGTCGAAAACGGGTCGTCCCAGGATACTGAAACGAAAAGTATTTACCCCTACCTCCTTTTTTTCCCCTTGGTGATTTGATATAAAGTATTTTCTAGTCAAAATGAAAAAAAAAAAATTCTAGTCATTTCATATAAATGTTTATAAAATTACCCATTTTCCAATAATGTGTTAAATTAACAGTTATTAATGAGCAGGAATCATCAATAGAGCATGATCTACCAAAGATATCAGAATACAGAAGCTGCTCGGCGAATCGGCTTGTATCAATTTATTCAATAACAGAGAAAATTTCTCTACTTCGAACAAAAATGATGAATAAATGATCTTACGATCATCACCTTTGATTAGCAGAATCGGTTTATAATACTCATCGTACGATTATACCTCCATACAACAATTCAGAAAGGGACAAGAAAATATTAAAATAACCATCATTTCTCTCTCATATGACGAATTACTGCACCACTACAGAAGTAGATCATTCCACTTATTAGCTTCTTCCTTTCATTTTTCATTGACACTTCTCTTCAATTTGCAACCGGTGTTCCTTTTCCAAACCAGTCGATCGCCCGGGGGCACCTTCTGCAAACATCATTTGCGCTGATCATCAGCTCCGGAGATAAGTGAACTTTAATAATAGGAGGCATTGTTCGCAGAAGCAGAGAGAAAACATGACGCGGTAGTTCGAGGGTTTTTAGGCGTTGTGCCGAATGTCGTTTGTTTCTGGGGTCAGCGCAGCAACGGTGAGTGTTAAAAGAAATGTGTGGTTACATAAAATGAAATGCGACATGCTTCCTGAAAGTTATTAAATGTAGATAGGTTTTGCTTAAGTGAAGCATAAATATTTCCTATAAACGCTATTTTATGCAATTCCTTTTAGCATGAAACAAAGTAGTGAAAGTTTTAAAAATTTAAACAATATTTTTATAATTACAAGAAATATGTTCCGAAATTTTCAAAGAGGACATATTTCAACCCTTTTGGGACGGGAGCCCTCAATCCTAAACGCATGCACGAGTCGGAGCGTATGCGAAAGGAATCATTCCGCAGGACGGGGGTTTTGCGTCGCTAAGCCTAACTTTGAAAAAAAAAATCACAAAAAAATAAAGCTTAAGTCCTAACGTTGTCATTTTTGCTACCTTTTTAGATTATTAGTTAATTTATATTACGAGCACATTCTTCCTCTGACAAATCGTATTTTCTTACAATGATCAACAGAAACCAAGGCTTTCCGTAATAAAAAGAGAAATGCGCAAAATGTATCCTAAAATTACGTAACGTACAACAGAACTGATGGTAAAACCCAAAAAGACTGGTTACAGTTACACCGTAATAACAACAAAAGAAAAAAAAATTAATTCGGAGGTAGACCAGAAAGGCGAATGATTCTATCAAGCGGAAGGTTACACAACCCTGTTCTGTTTATTTACATTACTCTTACCCCTCCCCCTCCTACGCAATAGCTGATGAGTAAAATACCAAAGTCAGGCTGAATATGAGCAAACTGAAGGTCAGGATACTAAAACTATATTTATTTCAAAAGTAATGGACATAGAAAGCCATCTAGTGGGGATTAAAAATTGTTCCAGTTTAGAATGCATATATGCATCACCGTGCCAGTTCCATTTCTGGACGATGGAATTTCTGGAGTTCGATTTCTAGAAATTGCACGGGTAGTACGCCCGCAATGAGAGACGTTGGTAGGTAATGCATATATGACACGTCCGTCATGAAAAGATTAATATACTCTAGATGGTATCTATCAGGAAAAAAATATATATATATATCCAACAGCCTTCTTGTATCAAATTCCTCAAAAGTTGCTGCAGAAACTGCGAAAAACATGTACCTTAAAAAATTTGCAATTTAACTTTTTTTATTCAAATATTCTCTTAGTTGTTACGGAACATGTTGACATTATGCCAAATTATGAACTTCAAGGCTCTAAACGTACGTACGACAGTGGTTTAATTCATTATGCAGTAGACGCAAGTTTTGATGACATAGCTAATGATAATATCCGTGATCTATAGGTCAAAGAAGAAGCCTATAAAGTGATTTTAAAGAAAATGGAGTCTGGCATTTACAATAAACTCATATTTAGGGGCCGCGGTGGCGTGGTGGTAAGATCTCTGCTTCGGAACCGGAAGGTTTCAGGTTCGAGACCCGATTCTACTGAAGAACCGTCGTGTAAGGGGATCCGGTGCATGTTAAATACGTTGGGGCCAAACGTTCTCCCTCTGGGATGGTGTGGAAGTTTGGAGAGGTGGGTGCCAGATGTCGTTCTAGTCATTTGACCGTGATTAAAAATTACAAGGTCCGTCCCAAAACAGCCCTTGCGCTGCTTTAAACAGGATGTTAATATAACTGGAATAAACAATATAATAAAAAAAAATATTAGCATCAGTGAAGGAACAACTTATGCCTATTATCCATCCACTCCAAGAAAATTCAATAAATTGACTGACTTATCCAGACAATTCGAATTTATCGACGATCACGAATCAAATCGTTGATGCTGCGTGAACATTTAGAGGGAAGTGGAAGGCGAGATCAAATGTTGATCTCGCCTTCGATCGTATTTCAAATCACGAAATATGTCTCAAAATATCTTTGTGCCACTTTTAAATAGGGTAATGATTTAATTAACTGAATTTGTTACCATTTTAAGCACCGTTTTCCCATTTATTATCGGATTTATTTTTCAACTGAAAGCAGGTTTATAGGTGGAAATAGTTTGAGAAACTTTGTTTTGTTTTGTTTAGTTTAGTTTAGTTCAGTTATATTAACGCCCCGTTTTAAAACTATATTAGGGCTATTTTGGGACAGAATTGTGAGCTATGGTCAGATGAAAAGGACTACACCTGAGCACACGGCTCTCCAAGATTCCATGCTACACCAGCGGGAGGACGTTTGACCCCGACGGATTTAATGTGCACCGGATTCGCTTACACGATGGTTCTTCAGGGGAATCGGATCTCGAACCAGAAACTTTCCGATTCCGTAACTGAGACTTTATCATTAGGCCACCGCGGCTCTTGAGAAACTATGCTCTGAAACTATGCTTTCTTCGTCGGCACTACTGAACATACTTGACCAATACCATACTTTTTATTTATTTATCTTGACTATTAAAGTTCATTCTTTGAATAACATTATCTCGTCTTCTATGCAATAGCTTTCAAGAGAAGAAAATCTTTGATCTTCCTTTATTTGAGGGGCTTCAATAAATTTCATTATTTGATGCGAATTTTATTAAAATTAATCTCTTCAACATTTGATTATTTCCATCAGAAGAACTTCATTTCAGTTATAGTTGTTCGGGTAAACCTAGTATTGCATTCGTGTTCTTAGATTTTTTTTTTTCACTATGTTATCTCTCCACGCCATCCAATTATATCGCATAATTTTTTTATACCATTTCTTCTAATTGATCAATTTTTTTGATCAACAGCTCTCACATTTATTGGCATCAGTTATAATTATCAGAAATAAATTTAACCATTTTCATATATTGTCTTTTTTCCTTTATTGACGTTGTGTGTTAGTTTCATTAATTTTCCAGTAGTATTTTTTTTTAAATGAGCGCATTCTAAAATTGTGCATTTTCTGTGTGAGAGTTTTTCAAAATCTAGCCCGTATAACACAAGAATTTACCTTTAACAATCCGAATCGTACTACACAAGAATTTACCTTTAACTATCCCGAATCGTATGCACAAGAATTTCTCTAGAACAATAAATAGTCTAAACGATGTAAAAATAATGCGCTTTCAAAACTGGAAAAGCAAATTTATCGAATACGAAAGAACAAATTTAATATATTCGTATGACTGAACAAAAATTGAATAAAGAAAAAGAATTTTTTATTTAAATATCTACATTTTTTTTCCACAAAAGCTTTCAACTTTAAAAAAAAAATTATGTATTTTAATTTTTCTATTTTATTCTTTTTTTTATCCTGCATACGCGGAAATATTAGAATGAACTATATTTCATTCTTACTATTAAAACTTTTAAATGAGCTAATTTTATGGTTTTTACTCTTTCTATAAATAACAGTTCATTTCGACTAGACGGACAACAGACAGACATTGCAACAAATCCTTCAAGGGGTTGACTAAGCACGATAATTAAAAAAGTAAATAAAATTCGGTTCCCTGTTTTAGCATCTCATCGAATTTTGAAGCAAAAATTTGCCAAAAGGTTTTTTTAATATTAGATAATTAATAATAATAACTTAAAAAAATATAATAATTTTATTGTGATTATTTTATTATAATTATTTTAATGACCTAACTAATAATTAAGGATAATTTTTCATTAATTGCTTTAGTAATTTTTTCCATCTACACATAATTGAAATGGTATAAACGAAAAATATTTTCACAAAATTAATAAAATAAGAAATGAATTTAAAGTAAACCAACATGTTGATTAAATAAAATGTCTTGTAATGTAGAAAAGAAATGATCAGGTGGTAAAACAGAGGCATATAAAAAGTTCATTGTCCGGGGCCGCAAAACATTTATTTTTATCTCTGGGTCTGGTGCTGAAATTCGTCAGAACAGAGGAATATTAAAGAGGAAGCTACCGTATCAGGCCTATCCTCGTTATCTGACCACGATTGAAAATGGCAAGGTTTCTATTCCCCGAACTACTATAGTGCTACTTCAAAACGAGATGTAAATATAACCAAACTAAACTCGAATTCCAATGCACTTAAGCGTATTTCCATCATTCTCTCTCTCTCTCTCTCTCTCTCTATATATATATATATATATATATATATTGATATCCAGATTTTCAACATATTTCAACACACTTTGATAATCATTTTCAGGTATAATGTCCCAGATAAAACCTTTAAGTTTTATAACATCAAAAGTTAGATTTTGATTTATCCATAAGGATATCGGTTAATCGAAATAAAAATCTGAATAATCGAAACAATCGATTCAGAATGATCTGGAAAGCTCGCTGTAATATTTAATAAGCGAATTATTGAGAAAAATATTTAAAAGAATTTCTGTTCTTAGTTGCATGTAATAGTTCTTTCAAAAATACACTCACGCGACAAGCTAAGCTTCCAACAAGTTGTTTTCACGACTCCCGTACGCTGAAAGCTCCAGAAAAACTGTAGAAAAATTCCGGATTCGAAACATGCCTCTCGGAACACGTTTCATAATGCATAAAGTAAATAAATGCAATAAAAACGGTAGAGGCAAGCACGTACGCGACGTTATAACATAGCGACGGAAATTCGAAATGGTGTGATAACAATGGGAAATGTCAAAACGTGCTTCAGAATCCCTCTTTTCCCCCATTTTTCCCTTTTATTTTTTTAATATCTTCCCCATCTATATCCCCAACGTTAAAGAACGGAATACAGAAAATGTTTGCGTTAGTGTACGCATTCGGTGTGTATAGAAAAAGGAAATATGAAATGTAAAGTTAGTTTGAAAAAATATATATAAAGAGAAAGAAGACCGCCCCCTCCCCCTTACCCGGAAAAGATAAAATAAACTAAATCTTGCTTTCTTACGGATTGGTTTAAGGTTTTGGGATTTTATCTCTCGGTTCTCGTATTTTATCTGTGTTTGCCGAAAGAAGTTATAGAATATGCCCTAAAATTTAGGAACTTTTACGAGAATCTATATTGAAGGAAGAGCTCTAAAAATACGAGGAAGTTTTTAGGGCTTTTTACGGAATGGGAGCGATTATAGAACTGGAAGTAGTGCGAGGTAATTGAAAATCTGATTATTTTGAAGAGGCAAACAATTGAAGAGGAAAACTTTATTGGATTTCCAGAAACGGTTCAGATTGAGAAAACGCCGACATCCAGTTCTTGATTGTTAAGCTAAGGAGAAAATACCTGAATTGCAGATGCATTTTAAATAACACCTCCTATGGCAAATTTCAAAAACAAAATTCCTGCCGCTAACCTGCTGTTGTTCATCTCAAAATAATGTTAAAGCAATTTCAATCTCAGAAAAAAAAAAAGGTTATTTTAACGACTAAAAGCAAAAACAAACCCCCGGATTTTAGCGAAAGATTTAATCAACGAACTGTAACAACACATATCAACTTCTTATTTTCTCATATGTGAAATATTAAAAATTTTAATCAGAAATTTCGAACTCTGAAATTAAAAAAAAAAATCGCCACTTTTAAGAGTTGAATTTAGACTCCCTAAGTTCGAGAAACTCATTTTTAGCATTAGGTCTGCCTATCTGTCAGTCTGACAAAAACACAGAATCATTTTGAGCTAGACGGATGAAATTTGGTATACAGTCCAATTTGTAGGTCATTTTGTTCAAAATCCATCCAGAGGAAGTCTGTCTGTCAAATATGATTTAACACGTTAATTACAAAACGAAGAGAGTAAGATGAATAAAATTTAATATACAAATTTAACACCTATAGCGTAGACAATGATCAAATTCAACAAGGCTTGACAGCGTATACTTTCAGAAGCATGTAGACGCGATAATTCAAAAACGGAATGGCTTAAACATATAAAATTTTCTATGTGATTCTATAACTACAATTGTAGGTTTGCGTCAAATTTTGTTTCCAAACAGTAGGAAAAAACAAATCTAAAATACAATTCATTTTTTGTTATTATGCTTGGCATTAATCGCCAAACAACTCACCAAGAATGACACAACCGATTCACTAAAAATGATAAATTCACGCCAAAGGTCAATATTTCGTAATTACGTTCATAATTATACGCCAATGGCATGCAAAATGTTCTCTGGGATAATACATATATCAGAGAGTACGCCAGAACGTTTCGAGGAGACTTCTTATTTCCACTGGTTAATAAGTCACAGCTGGAAAAGGTGTAAATCACAGGCTGTAAATAATTTTTTCCCCAAAAAACATGCTGCATTTTTCTGCTTTTGGCTAGCTAATTAGTACCGTTTATAATCAGGAATTTACTGTAAATGCAAAGAAATATTACAGATCGAAAAAAAATTGTGGTATAATTTGCTTCGTTGATTTGAGATTGAAACTTTCAATTTGAGAATGGACATTTTTAATTGGAGATTGTAATATGTTTGGCGAGAAATCTCTGGCACAGAATTTAAAATTCACCGAGTTTAATTAGCATTTATCCATGTCAGATTCCGCTGATTAAGTGTTTTGAGCAAGATGCAGTGATCTTGATATGAAAGGGGACCTAAGTTAATATGGAAGATTTCTCTTATCGCCTTAAATTATTGTATTAGTTTTAGGAATACAGGAATAAAAAGAATGCAATTTCATCAAATATAAGTATAAAAAACTATAGCAGAATGAAAAAGAAAAAAAAAAAAAAAGGGAGAGAAAAGAAATGACGGTAAAAAGTGGAAGATTTTATGTCTATCATTTTCAAATAACAAGTCCTGATAATAAGGGATGCTATCGTTTATTAATATTTACAATAATAAAAAATGAAAGGGTACCATAAAAAAGTATGATCTTATGATATCTAATAAAACTGTTCAATTTATGATAAATTAAAACTATTGCTACATTTTTATAATGATGGAATGTAAAAAAAAATCAAATTACATTAATGCAGTGCAAAATACATTTAATGGAGTAAATATCAATCGAACAAAGAAACAGTTATAAAAATTTTAAATTTTGAAATACATACCAAATTAAAAAAGTTTTAAAAAATAATTTTGAAACAATATTATTAACTCCTTGATCTATGAATTTACTTAACATCCTAATTAGTTGATACAACCTATTTGGAACATTTATAATTATTTGAATTACTAAAATAACATAAGGGAATTTGAGAAATCGCAACGTTTTATAAGTGATTTTTGCATTTCAAATTGCTTAATACTTCAACTTGACTTCAGATTTAAAATTAAAAAATCAGCAATTATATGTTCGAGATAAAACTCGTCAATGTATGCAAAGGAGTTGACAATAAATAAATAATGACGCTGGTTTTAATACAGCGCCAGCTAAAAAATATAAGCGCAATTCAATTAAACTTGTTGAACTTCTCTACGAACGTGTGTTGCTTACCAACTGTTGCCTAGATTATAAAATTCGTTACCTGATAAAATGAAATTGCTTTGCCTACGTCGTACCCAAAAGCAAATGCTGCATTTAGATATATACACTCAGACAAAAAAACAGTATAAAAATTTAAAAGAAAAAAGAAAATGGAATTCAAAACAGAATTACCTCTTCGAAATAGCGTTGGAATTTTTTTGCGCGTAAGATTAGTTACTTTAAAATGAGACACAAGTGAAGTGTTTTCTTTTACCTATGACGTCTGGTAAGACAAGAAATCCAACCGGAACTTTGTTTACATTTAGTTGCATCGTAAATCTTTATTGCTATCAATAAATTCTTTTTATTGCGGATTTGTATACATTCGCTTTGAATGTGTTTCTATGGCGCTCCGTTAGATTTTATTTGACAGCCTGAGTCTACAAATAAATCAATTTTGGAAATCAGCACTCAAAATCCGCTGAAAAGAGTATAAAGACGGCGTGATTTGAAAACCGAAGCTCAAAATGATTGAAATAGAACTAAGCAAAATTGAGATTTGTCCATTGAAAGAGAAAGAGTAAAAATGATGCGCATAATTTACTATTTTTAATTCAATAATGCAATTAGTTATTTTAAAATGAGCACAGAAAAAAGAAAAAAGAGTGAAATAATTTAGAGAACAAGTTAAAAAAAAAGGAGTGAACTTTCCGAAATTTTTTAGCATACTCTCTAATAAAAACGTTATCTCATTTAATCTGCATAAAATGTAAGAAACCTGGAACCATGAGAGCTCATTATTCTAGCTCATATCATTCTTGGATATCAATTTCTCACACCGACATCATGCCAAAAATATGTTTTTCAGAACCAGTGAGGTCCAAAACGAGGGGGGGTATTTCAAAATCCGGAGTTCGAATTTTTTGGGCGATGGCAATATTTCTTTTTATATATTTCGAACGTTAGAAAGTAAAAATAGACAAGATAATTGTTTTCTCCTAACACTTAATTTGTATAAAAGACTCGACATTCTTTAAAAAAGTAATTAAATTATTATTCTTAAATGAAAAATATAAAAAATATATTTTAGTAATTTTTATAGATAGTAGGTATTGATAAAGCGTAAGATATTGCATTATTCCATATTTTAAAGAAAAACTGAGCAATTTTTGGAACATACGAGTTTAAAAAAAATTAATGATAATTTTCAGTTGATATAAAATAAATAATCAAATTCCATATCTAGTTCATTGGTTTTTTTAAAAAAATATTATATTTGGACCAGATATACAATTCTTATATGAAAATCATATATATTTTTAGATTTTTAAAATAAACATCTGGAATTGTTACGTTTGAGTATTGTTACATTCATATACACAAGCAAATTACAAATACAGATTACAATTACAGTGATTTATCGCTAGGATGCGGTTAATACACAAACACCAGAAAATCAGAGTTATATTTTGGATGTCCCTTTCCCGAATAATTGAAATAGAAATTTGAAACAGAAGTGCAATGGTAAATGCAAAGTCAAATTTGATATACTTTAAGTCTTTGCATTTTTGAGTTATCGCGCTTACATGCTTGTAAAAGTACTGTTTGACAGACTGTCAACTTGCTGATAGATTTTATTCCAAATTTGGCACATATCAACATTTTAAATATTAAATTTCTGTACCAAATTTCATTCATTCAACTCCCTTCGGCATCTAATTATCATCTTAATTCATATTCGGACAACCGAACAGAATTCCTTCGACAAAATATGAAAATTTGTCAGTCTACAAATAACCCTTCAGTAAATATAATTCCAAAACTATGTTTTCGCTCTCAGGAAGTCTGAAACTTGGAGATTCGCCAAAATCTCGAGTTTCAATTTTTGGACGATTTCAATATTTTCTGTCATTTAGAAAAGATAGAAATAAGGTGCCTAATTATTTGGGAATTGAAGTGCATCTTATTGTTTAAGTAATTCAACTTCCTATTTCACTGATTAATTTTCATAAATATTCAACAAATGAAACGAGTTGGTTATTTATATTTTAAAATACTGTGCAAAATACTTACCTTTCCATTTTGACTCTCGAAATTTCATCACAATGTAGGAACAACAGCACTGGATCACAGTCGTCATTTAAAATAAAAAAAACCAATCCATATTTTTTATGTTTTTAATGTAGATAGAAAGTTTCATTTAATCAGCACTAAAAATGAATCACGAAAGCAATACAGTAATTCAAAAATAAAACATTTTTATCAAAAGATTGAAATGCTATAACAGCGAAAATCCACAGAAACAAGTGGCAAAATAATCTAAATTTAAAACAAAAACAAATAGAAAATGTCAACCACCTTTAGTTCAGGAATCCTTATTTCAAGACAACAATCTCAAGTTTTCGCTATCACTTGCTTCGAGAGAAGCAATCCGTAACATGACTCACTTAGATTGTTACCGTTGAGCAGGTAAACAATCAGCTGCTATCGAATTTTGCGCAAAATCGGAACTGAAGTCATCTTGCACAATCGCGTAGTTTATCGTAGAAGATTTCTTATCAAGACATAAGAAAGTAACTTGGGTAATTATTTGTAAGATGATAACAGTTCTATTATTCAAACATTTTGCTTGTGTTTAACTTTCCCATACACTTCGCATCCTGATTTTCAATACAGTAACAAATGATGAAAATCAATCTTATTGCAATTAAATCCGTGGGTACAATTTTCAGGATATCTCAGACGTTTTAAAGTTTCGTTGTTTTTTTTTATCCCATAATTCTCAAAAAAATATCAAATAAAATCATTGATATGCGGTTAAGTTCAATTGATTTCTGATTGTGAAGATAAATCCTGGTCATTTTTTGATCCGTGGTCAGAAAAAAATGGTCGCAACTTAAAAGTAAAGCAACGTTCAAAATTTCTATGTCATATACCCCGGTATTGTTTAATGAATATCAGGTTTCTATAAAGGTAGAATAGATTCTAGATTCCTTGCTAGTCTATACACCTTAAATGCCGGACTATTCTTTGAAACTTGCATTCAATATCTGAAATACTTTTTCACAACAGAAATATAAAGGTTTATTATTAACAAAAGAAATCAAATTATGATTCGTAAATATATAATCAGCTCTCTTTAACTCGAAAAAATAAGCAACTTTTTCAAAAAGATTAATATACCATACTGTATCGCAGATTAGAAAGCTTTTATAACTAATGTACTGGTTTTACAAAATTGGCAAGTTATACTCTCGTATAATAACTTACAGAAATGAATGCTTGTATTAAATTCCACAACTTAAATTCCAAAGTCACGCTAATAAACTATTGTAAGAGCAATGTAGGTTTAATCTTCAAATCTTTGCTCCATTTCGAATTCTATCCATGACAATATACAATTTCTAAATCAAGATATGTACCGCTTTATCACAGTAAGCCTTTTCAATCCTAGAGACAATTAAACGTTTGCCCTCAGAAAGGTAATTCGATGCGCAATTATTCACTAAATACATGGACTGGCTTATTACACCGAAAAATAAATACATAAAATTCTTTTAAGGTGAATTTTCCTCAAAAAATGAATATAAATCTTTTTATCATTTTGTAGTTGTTTTTAACAATCAAAATTGAAAAATAAATAAATAAAAGGTGAAAAAGATGCACTGCCTAGAATAGTGGGAGAGAGGTACTATCCGAGTTCAGAGGGTTAAATAGTCATTCAAGACTGAAATTCACTTGGACAGTGATTAAAGTTTTACCAGGGAACATTCTTGGATATTCAGTTACAAGGAATATTAGTCAAAATGAACACATTTATAGAAAAAAGCGACTATTTTTTTTTATTGGGACAGAGATCGTATACTGTGTTCAGTTAGCTAAATTGGATAATACGGAGCATTATTCGATTAAAAATCTCAACATGTTTCATAAAATCATATGATTCCGATTCATTGAGACAAAGATATCTTCATCAACTGATGATATACTTCCAGTCGTGATGAACTATATTCCAATTGGATTTGTTAAAAAAAAATACTTGTATTAAAAAGATTTCATAACCATACTTATACGCAGTTATGAAATCGAGAAGAAGTCATTGAATCAAAAGTATGTTTGCCTTGTAAATTATATCTAATAAAGTATAGTATTTTTATGAAAAATACAGCTAGCTCCAAAAATTTCAAAATAGGTTGTGTGAAATAAAACTTTTAAAAAGAAGAAGAAAAAACTCATCCCACTTCTGTCTGCAACTGTCAACTGTCTCAGTTTCTTTAAATATGTAGTTTAGACAATTCCCAATGCTATAACTGTCTATAATGCATAAATATAGCAAAAATAAATAAATAAATAAAATAAAATAAAGGGAAAACTGTTATTCAGCTATGTTGTCCGACAGTAATAAATAATGGAGCAACAAATATATACTTTATGATTATTAGTATGATTAAAATATTTATTGAACCTCTTCCAGTAAGATTTAATAAGGAACAATTGTGCACGAAATAACCATTTAACTTTCATTAGAAAACTTTTTTTCGTTTTATAATTCTTACATATTGTTAATTATAATTATACTATTGATATAGATATAATTGTAATTCGTAAGTTCATTTTCAACACTTTTTCAAAAACAAACAAACAAACAATGATTTCGGATTAGTACCTAGTTTTACGATCCGTCACGGTGTTTGTTTCACAGCATGATTTTCCTTTGATAAGATGCTAAGTTCATGCTAGATGTTTACGAGAATGAAGTCCACGGGCTAACAACGATTTGGCCGTAAACATTGTATGCAAGACAATCTAAGGCGAAACAACGTGCGATAGTGATCTATAAGTAATAAAAGTGCTGCCGGATTCAGTACACTAGGAATTTTAAACTACATTTATTATCACATTGAACAGTAACTTCAGTCGCACGACGGGTATAGTTTCTGCGCTGTATGGCATGAAACACCAGTGACGAGCTCTACTCGTCATCTTACCGGAAGGGGTTAATAATAAGTAATGCCTAGTTAGCCATATTTAAAAATAATACCTAAATTCCATAATACAGAAAAAAACCATTCTGCAATACAATGTAAAACAAACAGTTTTCAGTACAATATTGAAGTGAAATCATTTGCTAGCACAATTATTTCAGAAAGTGAATATTTTGGAACTGATATTTTATCACACGATTATATATAATGTATGAATACAAACAAAAATAATTATCGAAAAAATGTTATCGTGGTTCAGAAGACTGTGCAACAAATATTTCACAAGAATTGCTGAAAAGGTTTCGTTAATAATGGATCTTATTTAGTTGCTTTCTTGAAATACAATCCCTGTCACAAAGTCAACATAGAAGCTAAATAATCTTAATTATTATTACAAAGATGCTGCCGAGTTGATATAGAAAGAATTCTGAGCCCAATTTGCAGATAAAAGTTCCAAAAAATAGGAATTTACGACTAGCGGAAGAAGAAACGGTCTTCCAGCGAAAGCACGAAAAATGGCGCCCGGAACTAAAAAATAATAGCGAACATTAAGAGGTTCAGGACGATTCCCCGAGGAGTCATTTACCGCCAAAAGTTATTCCACGTCGTCATCTCGAGCCTTAATAAAGTGTCCCTAAAACGTGTGTTTGGAAGGCAAAACAAAATTTAAGCACTCATTTCAGACATTTTACTGCCAAGACGAACTGCAGTGAAATGCGCTGCGACAGACAATTTCGAATATTCGAATAAACATGGCGAAATGAAACGCAGGTGATATCATTAGCGACTATTTAATAGAATATATTCGGATTTCTGTTGGTATTTCTCTGAAAAGAGGAATGTAGTTTCGTTTATGTCTTTGTTATATTTGCGTGATCGGGTCGCGTGTTCTTGTTTCTCCTATAAACAGAATGTTTAATGAAGCCAGAAACTCGAGTAATATCGTGACACATTCGAAGTTGCCTATCATGCGGTTCAAATGCGAAGGCAAGAAATAAACTTCAAGAAGATATCAACGATTGAAAAAATTAAGAGTTTAATGGCCTTTTTAATGGTGAGGCATGAAATTAATAATTTAAAAAAAACATTTATTCCAAAGAAAGGCAGGAAGCAGCTATACTTAAATTAGTTATTAATTTATTTTTCTTTATTATAAACTCAGATTTACTGTTAATTTAACTTTGAAACGCTTTTAATTTCGATGCATTCCAACAATATTAGATTAAAATTTACAGATTACCAAGAATTTCGCTAAAAATTCTTCTTCATTATTTTAGTTGATGACTTAAAAAAATATTGAAATTCTAACAAAAACATTTTCAAGATAAATAGATTCTAAAAGAAAGATACCACACTCTATTTAAAATAACTCATATATAAAGCATTTTATAAAACATAGCAGATCTTAATGTATTTTTTAAATGCATAGTTTAGGTATTACAAGATGAAGTCTTGAATAAAATATATTCATAAATATTATAAAGTCCATAATAAAATGTAACGGATTTTATAATAAGTCAAAAATGTTTGATTATTTTCTTTGAAGTTTAATTTATTTATTAATTTGTTAACCAATTTATTTTTTAGGAATTGGTTAATCTAATTGAAACATATTGTATTGTTTTTTAGGTACTCCTCAAATTTATCTTAAACGCGGCGAAAATACATGATCATAATCTCAAGGATGAAATAAAATTTGCATTAGGAATATGTTTATCAATGAGAATGAAGATTATTACCTGTTCATTAAAAATTCTATTTTTATAATTATAACTGATGAAATATTTTTTTTTAAATAGAAAGCTGTTGTCTTAAGGAGAATCCAAATTTCAAATATTCAATACATTTTAACCTAAAAAATTGTATTAAAATTCATACTTCCTCTATTAAAACGTATGAACAGGAACATGGAATACTAAACTTTTCAAGTTGTAAGTGGTTATGTGTTCTCCGACTTCTGGAAGATAATTTCGCCGTTAAGTCACAGATAAGGCGCCGAAAATAGGCTCGTGAATCAATTTTATCGAAAAGTTATCTCAAAACGGTAAAACAGGAGATTATTATGTTGCACGTTTCACATTACTCGGAACTGCCTTTATAATGTACGAGATTATTTTTCAACCTGATAGTTCTGAAGGAAATGCCGGGAATACATTTTATTGTAAGCAGATTACAAATGCGGTGAGATCTCGATTTCTAAAAAGAAGTTAAGAGTCGTATTATCTTTACAGATTCTGTTGATAAGGGAGAGTGTTGCACATTTAACCGTTTTTCATTTATTATGTTTCGTTTGTTAGCTTCATTTTTTCGTTCATTATAATTATATGGCACATGTAGACTTTAATATTTCAGATTTGTACTTAATATGCGTTTCAAAAAAATCTGCTCAACTTTAACATTTTCACATAACATTTTTATAAAAAAACTTTACGCGGTAATTGGTCAATGATACAACCTATGACAAGGGAATGATGTAATGTTTACTTGGATTTATGGAAAAAAAATGACTTTTAGTCACATAAGATAATTATTTTTAAAATATTTAAAAAATATGCAAACAAGTTATTGGCAAGATTCCGTAGTTTTCAAACGAGTCCTTTCTTTTGAAATATTATTTATTTTACTATTTAATAAACGAGGAAAATATTTAGTTTTACATTTAATACATGTTTCAAAAAATATTCTCAAATTTAATATTTTCATTTATTTTTTTTAAAACTTTATACGGAAATTAGTCAGTGATACAACTTGTGACAAGGGGATGGCGTACTTTTTGCCTGTATTTATGGAAAAAAAAAACAAATGAAAAAATGACTTTGAGCCACATAAAGTAATTATTTTTAAAATATTAAAAAATATACAAACAAGTTATTTGCATGATTGCGTAATTTTTAAACGTCATTTCTTTTAAAATATTATTTTTTCTACTATTTAATAAATGAGGAAAATATTTTCTCATATTTATAATTTCAAAAAGTAAATAATCATCCTCAGGAACCCGATTTTTCCATATCGTCATGCCAATATCGCCTTATCGCCATAGAAAATATTTACCTGTACTTTTAACGGCAATCTGTGATGAATCTATAATTTTTTTTATCAGCTGCAGTACTTTCATAAATCAAGCGCAATGAGGAGGTATAATAATTATAAATAGCATATATAAAGTCTTGTTTTGTGAAGTATATTGGCAGAGTCAAGTACCCTTGATTTGATGCTTTAAAAATAATTTAAACACTAAACCACTTAGAATTAAGAAATTACACAATTTCATATTAAAAATTATATACCAAGACATGCTTAAAACTCAGAAATGCTTTAATGTTTCATTTCTAAACTTATTTTATTTATTTCAGTTTAAAGAGGAAGGAAAAAGAAAAAATAATTATTTCGAGCTTTCAAGCGGAGTTCGCCATCCACCATTATAATGGTTTTTCAGATTAGAATCGAATTCCTTTGTTACAAATCATGTAACCAAAGGTCAAATAGAGACGGCACACTCAAGTTACCAATTATTTCAGAATTTGAGGAATCATTTTGGATGAAACATTCTTAGTTTTCTCTAAATAAGAAGTATTTCGTTTCTGATTTGATCGACGAAGTATTTTATTTCTGTTAACTGTACCTGTAACCACATCACGGTGGTTATAAACTCAGTTAATAGTAAAGTGTAAAGTTTTACCTTTAAAATTATATTTCTTTTAGAATAGGAATAGAAGAAACAAAATTTGAAAGAAATAATAATTATTAATCTGTTTGTAGTATGAATGCATCAATATCTTTCTCACTAGTATCAAAAAATGTGAAATAATAATTCTGACAAAAACTTACTTTTCAATAGCAAAATTAGATTTTTTTTTAATTGGCACAACAAACATTTTTTCAGGGAACAACAGGCTAAACTAATTGATGAATGATCTTTGTATTAAACGTAAAAATGTCCACATTTTTTTTTTCATCGGCACAGCTTGAAACTGTCGAAGGAACACACTCTCTTCTATTATAGTGAGCCATATTTTAAAACAATTTATATTTATTTATCTACAAATAACTATACAATAAATATCTCTTCATGATTTAGAATTAAGTATTAAGATACTTATTGTCTCAATCAAAAACCATTTTCATAAAGCTTCGGAAGTATCTTCTCTCTACTTCAGTATGACACATTTTGTAGTGATGTAAAGAAGATCGCGACGCACTTGGATATCTCCCCTCCCCTCCATATATTGTCTGGGAACAGGATTTTATCTAAATATATAATTATTCCATCAATACCGCATTTATCTAGTTTATTGTGTTTCTTGTATATGAAGAATAGAGAGAATTGACTCCTCCACGTTTCAGACTTCCCTGAGTTCAAAAAACACATTTTTTTTTGTATTCTGTTTATCTATTTGTTTGTTTGTCTGGGACAATAACTCAAAAACGCTTTGAGCTAGACAGCTGAAATTTGGTATATAGATCTTCATACCAAATCTGTAGATTTCTGTCAAATGTTGAGCAAATTCTATTAAGAGGAAGTCTATCTGTCCGTCTGTTTGAAAGAAAATCAACACGATAATGACAAAATGGGGAGAGTTAGATACATAAAAATTCAGAGCACAGATTTGACATCTATATTGTATTCACGCATCAAACTTTGAGTCCATTTGAATATGGGGCTGAACGTCTGTCGGTCTGTACTTTCAGAAGCATGTAAATACAATAATTCAAAATCGCAATGACTTAAATATATCAAATTTAATATCTGATTTTGTGACTCCAATTATAGTTCTAAGTTAAATTTTGGTTCCATTTTGTCGAGAAGAAACGCGTCTAAAACGCAAATTTACCTTTATTAGAGAAAACGCAAGAAAGTTTGTGGGAGACAGTTCCGCTGGTTGAGTGCATGCGTACTGATATGTAAAGGGATGGTCTAATCGTTGACGAACATAATCCAAATTATTAAATAGTTGATTTTTTGATGTAAAGATTTTGATTAGATTAGACAAAGATTAAATGCTAAAATTCAGCAATCTAACTTCCTATGCTATTCAGTTCTAACGTTCATATCCGTAAGCAATCAAATATTAAGGATATGACCCAATACAGGATATTCTAGAAATAAAATCATGCATTAAATTTTAATTATTTAATTCATTACGTTTTTGAGTTTACGCGCTCAAATCTACACGAATATACAGACTGGCAAACAATTTCAAATATGTTCCAAAATGCGCGCCTAATCTGTAATTATAGTGATAAAACCCTGTGTTAAATTTCATTCGTCTAGATAGCTGTATTTTTATATTGCATTTTTATTTAGTCTTAATTGACTTAATTTCGGCATTTTTTATACCTAGTGTTGTAATGTATGTTTATACAAACTGTACAAAATTTGAACCTGGGCTCCAATATTTCTGAGCTATTTAAATGCACCGAGGTATGTCCCTTTTCAACACTACCTTAGTTTATAACGACATCTAAATTTACAACAAACTGCTTAATTTACTTTACCTAGAAGTAGCTTTATTGTCGTCCTACTGCATAAATTCCTCACTTTTTCGCGGCTTTTTAAAGACCGCATAAAACGATTTCTGTACCGTGAGCTTTATGATGCTGAATCACATGTAAAATCCGAGTAAATCACGTACGCCATGGAATATAGTAGACGCGATGCATGTGATTAATCAAGTCCGTCGACATCCTAACCTCCCATCAGGAGGAGCGTCCCCTGAGCAGCGGTATCTACCCCAAAATCTTCATCTTGAGTACCAGATGAGGGGTGCATTGATATGGAAGTCTACCCCGGGTCACCCCATGATTTTTTTTTGGGTCCATTCATCTGCCAGGCGACTGTTCTTCGCGATACATGAGACGATTATAAATCACGCATTGTTAAGTATAAGTAACTACTCACATATCTTTGATATGGGAAGGTTTTTTTTAATATACTATATATTTATATACGTGTGAATATTTATCAAGAGTTTCTGCATTTTGTTGACCTCCAGATTTTTTCGCTTTTTTTGCTGAAATGTGTGAGCCTTCCAATGGCAGAATTTTTAAATTTTTTTTTAGATGAAACGTTTAAAACAAAACACCAGAAAGAGCGATATTTATATGCAATGCTATCCTTATAAAATGTAATACAACTATTATAATAATAGGTAAAATAGGAACATAGGTTTTAAATAGTCACATCTATATTTGTTAATATATAGATGTGACTATAGTTACTTGTTTGTATTGTTAACAAATGTTATTATATTAAATTTTTTGCTCTTTTAACATATGCGATTTTATATTTGAAAAATGGCTGCATATTATTATATTAGTGAAAGAAATGTATAAGAAGGATTCCATTAGTCCATCGACTGATGTCGATACTGCTCTGCTCAGTTGTCGACTGTGCACAAGAAAGTATATATCACCTATTCTAATTTTGCTTTCTTTTTATTAAGGTAGTATAGAAATTCTGTAGATATAGATGCACGAATATGTACTCAAAAGAAATTTTGCAGCTGTGAGCGCTTGATATGTAAAAGTTTTCACATTTTATTCTAGTTTGCAATTTGAACAACTTTACATTCTTTCACTCTTTAAAGTCACTCTTCCTAGAAATTAGAATTTTTTTGGACTCTCATATTGCCTTAAGTAACATTTCATTAAACCAAAACTATCCACAATTAACCATACCTATTAGTACCTAAAACCATGGATTACTGTGAACAGATCAGATCAATAGTATTTGGATTGTGCATTTGTAAGCCTATTTCGATTTAGTTGAAGTCCTGTTTTGTATAAACTTGAGGGACATTTTGGGAGATCATTTTAAACCAGCGTTTAACCGTCATTTAATGACGATCAAATGTTAACCCACTTCAAATTCCAAATCGCACCTGGTTAAATTTGGACAGATTGGCGCAGCTTAACCACTATTGGTCCTTATATCATAAAAACAATCAATAAATCTGGAATTTCGGCAGATTTAACAGCGAGAACACCATGTCCATATATATGGCCCGAACAGGGTGTCGAGCCCATTTAACATTTGGTCTCAAACCGAGTTCTATTAGATGCTTGTATGTATTTTGATCATTTTTTTCACTTTAAAAAAGCATTTATTGAGGAAAATTAGTACATTATATATCAATCAAAATATTTTATATCATTTTCTACAACGTTTTCCTATTTTCGTCTAATAAGTCTTGCAATGGATTGTCTTCTAATTTTTCTGGCCTTCCAAGCCGTTCTTGATCATCGACATCGAAATCTCCACTCTTAAATCGTTGAAACCGACAATTGGGATATGGCGGATCAGTATCACCATAAGTTTCTAGAAGTGTCTGATGGGCTTTGGCAGCAGACAAATCAACCAAAATAAAAGCAAAGAACGTCGAAAATACAATTTGGAGCGTTCCATAATTGGGGTCTTTATACACTGAATAATTCAATAATCCTAATGGAAAACTTTCAAAATGATAACCATAAAGTAACAGTAAATTGGTAAAACCCAAAACCATTGTCGATTATATAGATACTTCACATGTTTACCAATAGATGTCGCTGATTAAAATACACGCATGCACCTAATACTTGGCTCACTAAAATTTATTTCTAAGCAAAATTTTTGGATCCTACGATTACAAGTGTAAATTCATCCCAAAATTATAAAATGCAGTGCATTTTAGAAGAAATTATAACAAAATATAAATAACATAACTCAAGAGCACAAATCGAAACATCTTTCAAGACATTTAAATAATTAAAAAACAATTTTTTAAAATATCGATTTTTAATGGCTCCATTGAAAATTGATACTTGAAACTACACAAGCGAAACTGTCCTATTCAGAATGTAATTTTTCTCTTAATCTTGAGTAATTAATTTTCATAATGATAACTATTCGCTGATAACTTCCTTCGCGGTAACCGAGTCAATAATTATTAACTTAGTAAATGAATGATGCCCATGTAACTAACTACCTTCCGTTCGAAAGAACTGTATGGACAGTAGCTTATCTAGATCTGTGATAAATAGTTCCAGCTAGTCATTAATCTTGCAAAATTCAATAAATAGTTATCATTCACGCGCAGTAAAAAATGTGATTAACTCACTTTCAGTCAGATTCTGAACCATTTTGAAATCGAAACAGCAGTTCTTTTTTTAAAAAAAAATTCCCTACATTTCAAGAAATGTTTAAATTTTTCATAAATTGATGTCTAACCCTCTTTCCAGTGCGTTAACTGGGAAAGAAGAAGAGGAAAAAAGGCATATATAACTTTTTTTGAATAAAATAATGAAGACGGTGAGGTAAAGAAAATACAAGTTTCAATAAAAACCACTCACAGATCAAAATTCCATTAAATAGTCATTTTGAAACTGATGCACGAGGTTTTTTAAAACACGTTTATCGATTTTCTTTTTACTCGAATAGAATTTTTCGTCGTTCCATTTTCTTCTTCGTCAGTTCATGTTCTCCAGTACCTGAATGAATGCACGAATAAGAAATGTTCAACGCGAATAAGTTTGTGAAAGCTTCGGCGAGTTAGGAGTTAATGATTTACTTAAAAATATGATTTCAATTTTACATATTTATTATTAGAATGTATTCACTTTTCCAATTCAAATTTTTAAAGTTTTTTTATTTATGTGAAGTAGATCCTGAATTCAATGAAATCATTTCAATCCAATTAATATAGGAATGTGATCGCTACCAATAAATCTATAAAAATCATTATAACAATATATTCTGGAGCTAGTCAATATACTACTATTCATTGTTTGGAATAAGGATTAATAATAAATCCAAAGCAGATGTCCAATTAAAGAAAACTGAACAGCAGCAAATCGGGTTGATTATTTTACATAGCATTTGTATAAAAAAAATGCTATTGTACGTAGTACAGAAATTAGTCCTGTTATTTATTGTCGAATAACAATAGCGAAATGTAAACTCATAATGCACCAACGTTTTTACAGCTGCGCTTAATACTTTTGTTAGTTAATTAATGGAGCGGAAAATTATTACTAGGAATGCTCGGAAGAAGACTCGCCGTTTTAACGAAATCTCCATTCAGTCAGAAAAAAAAAATTGTAAAATAAATCATGATGCTACAAGTAGACATCAAACAGAACTTTAATTGAAAACGAAATTACAGTTTCCAGGAAATCAATGTGTTTTTGGAATTTGATGCTCATATTTTCCTAAATTATTATCTCAAGAAAATGATTTTCGAATTATCATCTTAAAACAGACAAAATTATCTTTTTAATGATATCAATATGATTTCCGAATAGTTTTTTCTCTTTCTCTCAAAATTAATAATTTTAAAAATAATTTGATATATAATCTATATAAAAGCTTTTTTATGTTATGAAGAAATTAAAAATCCTCCATCAATACATTCAATTAGACTTTTGCCAGTAACCGCAATAAGATTTCAAAAACATTTCTTTTTATGGTTACTAACTCCACAGTAGGAATTTCATTTCTACATTTATTTCGTAGTGTACACATTTTTAAATTTGCATCTACGGTAATTGGTTGTAAACTGATTCATTTAAACTCATATGCTTTAGATTTATGAATAACGAGACACTTTTTAAAAAATGCATCCTGTTTTTATAGTTTCAAAGACGGAAGTGTCAATATCAGTGAACAAATGGTAAAGTTGGCTAATTATGAAATAAAATAAAAATCCAGTTGTCTTGAAATATGCTTTCACAACTGCATTTGTTTCTTTTTCAGCGCAGCCCTTCTGAAAATGTACCATTCACTATGATTACTGTTAATACTCGGATTCGCAAACCATTCGCGCTTTTACGCATGCGACAGGATGTATTTATTTTGTCAAAAAAGTGGGTGAGATGAAAGAAGGGGGTGATTCCAATTATCAATAAGGTGAACTTAATGAGCCATATAACTGTTCACCTTTCTGTGAACCACTCCTTAGCGAAGTACAGTCATAAACAGTGCTAGTCTCGGGATCCTGAAGCAAACAGTACATGGGCAAGAATTAGGCAGTATGGAGGTTGGTTTCGTTTTATCAGGGAGTTGACAATGGAGATATGATTGCATTGGAAACTTTCCAATGGGTCATTCTTAATCCATATTATATCAGGACAAGGGAGATTTCCCCACATACTTTCAAAGATTTGGAAGAACGCAAAGAAGAAAAGCACTTGTGGAGATATTGACCATTATTTAAAAGAATGCATAGAAATCTCGGAACTAAGAAAGAATCTGAAAGTTGAAAATGATGACTTAAGTACAATACTGTTGACACCAGATAATCTTAAAACATTGAAGGACATGGTGTTAGATATGGTCAGTTTTTTTTATAAACTGTTTGAAAGTTTTAAAGTGTTTGGATTTCTGTTTTTGAGGAACAAGAATTTATAGGAATATTTAGAATTTTAAGGATATTTTCTTAAAGTGGTGCCCTGCTCCTTGTTTAGCAGGGAGATAGGTGTATGGGAATATGAGGAGGAAGGTCAGTGATTGACCACTTTGTGGCTGGGGACCAACTACCTCGAAGAGGATGTCAGTTCGGTGAATCGGTCAGTTTTATGGATGGGTTATGCTAAAGGCAGCAGTCGCCACAACAAATCCTGTTGATACTGCTTCCTTCAGTGGTGGCTGGGTGGTTCGGCTGTACCGAAGGAGAAGATTGGTCGTATCTACTTTGGCAAAAGTAAATGCATGAGTTGTGGATTCCTATTTTAGAAACGACTTTGCATTCTTTTTATTTATCTTCGGCATGATTTAAAATTTACAAGTGTATACTTTAAATAATCAAAGAAAAATAAAATCACCTTTAAATTTAATTAATTCTTGGATTAAGGATCCATGAAAATAATTATAATGAAATAGATTGTGCACACAGATAATCGAGAAGCGTCCTATATGGTATATAATAACTTAAAAATATTTAGGAACCATAATAAAATAACATGAAAAAACATTATTAGTGTCAGAAAAATCATTTTTCAAAGGAAAGATTTTTTTTTTCTTTTTCTTAAAAGGAAAAAAAAAATAATAATGACATTCTGTGTTCATAAGGTTCTTTTGGGATCCAAAAAAAGAAAAAGGAAAAAAGAACATATCTTCTGTCTTGGGGGGGAGGGAAATGGAAGATATGTCAACACTTAAAAGATTAATTTAAAGTGAAGTTTTTTTTATAAAGGAAATTAATATCAAGTTTATTTAATGACTGCTGTATCTTGTTCATTTCGCTATAATATAATCTAAATTTCAAGACAGTCGGTGTCCATAACTACTTTTTATAGCCCCGACGCAGCATCTCACCGTAATCTAGCAACGGATGAAATAGTGTGGATCGGTAATGTAAATTAAGAACAAATTAAGCGATTCCCATCTTAAGAACACTTATTTTGAGTTTAAGTGGTCTCCTATATCAAGTTTCCTGTCAGACGCGTGCATTTTGAGAAAGCGAAGGAGCCGAAAAGCAGATTTCCAACACTTATTAATGGTGATTTCTCATTTCGATAGAGTGCCACTTAAGTTTCTAAATAACTCTCAAGTTTTCAAGTGGTCATTAAAATTTTTCTTCCTTTCCGCGTCTGCTGTGTGTGTTTTTTTTTCGTTTGAGGCAAATGTCTCACCAACCCTCGAAGCGAGAGTTTTCGTACAGTTAGGCATTCATGTATTTGCTGCACACTGCCGTCTTTGTTTTCTGTTTTTCAATTGGATTTCAACGTTCACCTAGTATTATGATGACAGGACGCCAGATAAAGTTGGGAATTAAATGTTTTCTTAGAAGGCTAGCTACAGAAAATGGACTGTGGGACAAAATGGCTTAGATACTGTTGATACGTTGAAATATTGGATTTGCAACGAAAATAAATAGATGATCAGTTAGCTGTCAATCATTTATGTTAACGTAAACAAATCCTACATAAAGAGAGCATTTTGTTGACCTTCTAAAAGAAATATTGGCCATTATTATCATCAAGTCGAGCAAGTTTTGTCAGAAGATTCGAAAATTTTAATACTAGTAATATACATCATTGTTCTTTTAATCAGGCTGGCGAAAGATTCATAGCTGTACGTGCCAAAGAGTGCACTATAACTCGCAGTGAGGTCAAACAAAATATCCGATATCTCATTAAAATCGAAAAAAGATTTATATTTTCTAAATGAAATGATTTCTGACCTAAGACTCTCCTCTTGTAAACTGCTCTCTGGCAAACAATTTTAACAGACAGGTTACTAAAAACATTTTTACTTCTCTGATATCTACCTACCGTCTATACGTCCTTGGCGATTTTGCGACGTATATCTTTTCAGCGCAAGTGATTTAACTTGCCAAAATAATGTTTTACTAATAATTAAAATTATGTTTTTTGAATTACCCCAAATGATTAATGAACAATTTTCTTGAATACCCACCATTATAACGGATGACGTATGTAATCAAATGTTCATGGAAGCTCTGGATAAGGAAAAGGGTTAAAAGAAAGGAAGCTTAAAAATTGTGAAAAGTCAAAATAAAAGTAATTATTTTAAGATAAAGACATGGCAAACTTTTAATTTTCTTATACACATACATGCACATTCTAAATGTGTTTTTCTGCACGGTTTTACAATGTCAGCGTTTGACAACATGGATAACAAAAATCTCGATATTTTAATAAAATAATGTGAAAAGCAAAAATATTTTCTAAAATTATGATGAAATAGGTTTAATTAATTGGATTGATTGGAGCCTGATGGGCAGCAGAAGTGTTTTGAAATTAAGAAATGTTTTATTAAAGGAAAAAAATTAAAGGAAGGGTGACATCAATTTCTACGAAGTTTTCGTCAAGACTTCAAACATTAGAGAACATGAGAGAATGTTTTGGGGAGATCACACCCGCTAGTTCTGTTTAGGCTTTCTAAGGGGTCACGAATTTTTCTTTTTCCACAGACGCAGGGATTGCAAACTGACCTCGCTTTTAAGACTCCCTGCCACACTTAAACTGATAACCGAGATTGCAGGGAATGATTCAGCATATTTGAGGTGATCTGTCTTTTCGAGAACATTGACTCACGGGTCAGATGTCATCTCGCCAGCAATGGTTAACATTCACGTAAACAATAAGTTGCAATGGCTTACAACTAACTCACTGCTGATAAGTTAAAGTACCGGGTCTGCTTAACGGTTGTAACTCTCAGAAAGCATTCTTCAGATGAATATCTACAGCGCTGTGGGGACCACGTGAAAAACAGATTTCGCAGGTCACACAGTTCTGTTTAGTATGGTAAACTTTACAAGTGGGTTCGTTTTCCATAAACTACGTGATGCAGAAATTATAGAAAATGGATGCAACCTTGAGTAACGAAATTTGGTACGTGGTTACTTCTTGAGTTATAGGTATTCCTTTCGGATCATTTAATAGTACAGGACCATTTTTACGCCTCTTTAAAGTTTTTTTTATTGTTAATAATATTATTTCCGTACAATTGTTTCTTTTGATTCAATAATTTTTTTTCAAAATTAATTCTAAACATAATTTGTAGCAACGCTTTTTATCATTTGAAATGAAAAAACAAACAATTTTATTGTTTCATCAACATTTTCATCCGCATACTTTTGCCTCTGTCTAAGTTGTGATAAATTATATTACATAATCAAATACAAGTGTTATCAAGTTTTATTACAAGTTACACATTTTTAGGTATAATTTTACAGTTCAAGAGAAAACCTCGCCAACCTTAAAAATGTCTGCCGTCTTATATAGTGAAATTTCACTTGTGAACCATTAATTTTTTTTTTTTTTTTTTTTTTTTGCTGGGTTATAATTGAAATTTTGTGGATGTCATATCTGTCGCGGTCCTGATTGGAAAAGATTATATTAAATCGAACAATATAGCCATAAGACATTGCATTAATGGAGAGTTTAGCCGGATACTCATTTTCTTGTCGAAAATTTATAGTTGCTTTCCATAAGCTCAATAAATTGATTTAATGACAGTAACAATTAAAAACATCCAGTTTTGTACGGATAAGAAGAAAAAAAAATGGAATTAAAAATCAAGTCGTATATCTCGTGGCGCTTTTACATGGAAGTCGAGAATTCGGGACATCCCTTTTGATCTTTGATTATTTGTTTTTAATGTTTTAAAAATTTCGAACTCTATTGCTGGGTTGGATTTAAATACTCCATAAAAGTATAAACAAACACTCTGTATAATTTTTAAAAGTAAGATTTAAAAAATATTTATTTACTACATTCTTCGTATATTTCCTACTAGAAAGAGTTTCCTTTTAGCAAAGGTAAACGAATATCTTTAATGAATTTGAATTTCAGAAATCATGCATCTATGTAACCACTAATAAGAAAGATAACAGATTTTTTTAAAAAAAGTTACTATAATGAGCATAATAGATTGGCCATAAAGGGCAGTGAGAATGAAACTGCCACTGGCTCTTCGCTTACTTATCAAGAATTATACTCAAATGAAAGAAAGATCTAAATTCAACTTAATATGGCATATTCCACCTGTACACCAATGGCACACGGGAACATCACCTGGCACTCTGCCGGAAATCAAATGCGACCGTGGTTCCCAGACTGCTCTGGCTAGACTAAAAATTGGCCGCCTTAAGTGTCTTTCCTTTGAAAGTCACTTAAGGTGGCCATCCGTCCCACTTGTAAAAAATGCTGTGGCCATCCAGCTTCACCGGATCACATTCTGAGTTGCATCAGACTTTCTAAGGGAGATTTAACGTCCGATCCCCTTATTATTATAGATTTTTTTGGCGGTTAACAACCTACTGGAGTTAACATATGTCAGATCTTTTGAGGATAAGCAACAACAACAACAACAACATAATGAGCATATCTTTTGATTCCTTTCCATAAGTTTCAAATTCTTTTTCCCTTCCATTTTTTTTCCCTTTAACTCGCTACAACAAGGAGGCGAACCCACATTCCCCTTCATTTTTTTGAACAAAAGTAGTCCATTTATAAGAATAAGGTAGTTAACATTAGATACATATTATGTGGCGGACAAATTTATACGATCTCATACAAAATAGCTGAGGTCACGTGTGCGCTTCCACAATTCTAGTATTAGATTGTGGGTGGAGTGATGGCTGCGGTGTAATAAATTGGAAGGAGGCAACGTTTAACTACACCTGCAACTCTATATTAATGTTATTTTGGTCATTTACAACTCCCGCTTGACATACGGCGTGTCCTTTTATCACGCTTCAAAGGATATTTTTTGACCTCTGAACCACGGCGCTTTGTAACTTCGCTGCCTGAGAAGGAGGGAAAGAGACGCTGGGTATGCCTCAGTTGCTATTTTTCTACTGGTTTAAAATTTTAAAATTAATGGAATTAAAGTATTTCAGCTATATCGAAAAAAATAAGGAGGAGGTTTTTACTAAATATATGAGCAAATGCTTTTAACATATTATTGACAGGATACGCATATGACGTCGTTTCACGAGTTTTTGATGAGGAATATCATAAGATTTTTTTTAGTAATCGAGCATAATTAGCTAAGTGTTATACAGGGTGTCCCTGAATCCATGGGTCAAATTTTAAGTGTGGGTAAAATACCTATAAAGAAACATTTTTTGTATAGCAATGTGGGATAAGAAATGGAAAGTTTCGACTGAAAAAACAAAAATGTTGAGAAAATGAAAATAAATACTATTACAGTAAGTGCTCAAATGCGCCCCCACCAGCATCGATAGAGGCCTAGCATTGTCTAGCAAGTGACTGGCATATTCTTTGGAAGATAAATACTTTTTCATGGACAGTTGCAACAGCAATTGGAAGCTTTGCAATGAGACCTTCATCAGAGTCAATTGGAGTCTCATATTTCTGCCTTACTTATATTTATTTATGCTTATATGTTCCACCTACACTTTTCAATTCTGCTACACAAAAAATGCTTCTTTATATGTGTTTTACTTACTCTTAAAGTTTGGCCCGTGAATTCAGGGACACCTTGTATAATTCAACTCCGATTAAACTGTTTTGGAATTTCTATTTTGTAATTGTGAGTGTGTGTAAAGATGCTATTTTATTAAGTCGTCTTCTTTTTTTAATGTTTGATTATTATGTTAATTTTTTTTGAACATGATCCACTGCGAATATTTTAAAGAAGGAAAATTTCCCGAATTATATGATGTCAATTTATCTTACTATCGAAGCAATATCTGATTTTGTGGTTTAACAGTCTTATGGAATAGAATTCTGATACAGAATCTTGTGATTTATAGCGACTCTAAAAATGAAAACAGCTTGGAAGGTGCTGAATTATATATTTTTTTCCAACAGAAAATTCGATAGAAAGCAATATTTTAGAAAATTCAGAAAATTTAACCAAAATATTCCATTTAATTAAAAGCGTTATCAAAGTACCAAAATTAATTTTGGAAAAAATCATTATCCTATTTGAATTCTTTCTTTGCCTCTTTTAGTAAAATTCTCACAAGTCACTTATTAGAGAAGATTGAGAGTTTAGTTTAGTTATATTAACGTCCCGTTTTAAAGCAACACTAGGGGTATTTTAGGACGCACCTTGTAATTTTGAACTGCAGTCAGGACGCGTCATGACGAGGATGATGCCTGAGCTGGCACCCTCTCTCCAAGCTTCCGATCCATACCAGCGGGAGGACGCTCGGACTCGACGGATTTAGTGTGGACCAGATCAGCTCACACGATGATTCTTCGGTGGAATCGGGTCTCGAACCTGAAACTTGCCGGTTCTGAAGCCAAGATCTTACCACTAGGCCACAGCGGCCTCGCGGGGAGATTGTGGAAACTGAATGCTTACCACATACTTTATATATTCGGGCTCTTACTCCATTTGACTGTGACATGCCTCTATCAATGTCATTCCTTCGAAGTTGACTTTTTTCAAATGTTGAAGTTTGATAAAAATGTGCGTAAACTTTCTTGCATTCAAATCACTAAACTGATTTTGTCAAAGAATCGTTCACTGGTAAAAAGATGATAGAGAAACCACAACTGCAGATGGAATATTGTTTTATTTTCTTAAATTTTTATTTAATAAAGTTTGCTTGCAAAATATGTAAATAATACCGACATATTCCAAAAATATGATTTCCCCTAGTATTCATTAGTTACATTAAAAAAGTAAATGGCATCGAGACAACAGTAATAATCATCCACCGCCGTCTGTAACTCTGAACAGGATTAAAAATATCCCATCATTATCGGGTGTTATATCCCAATTTTTGTTTTGGCGTCTAGTGAGAGACTTTTTTTAAAAATCTTTAACACTAGGTTTCCCAAGATGTCATTTGGACCTCTCTGAGAAAACTTTTCGTTTATTTTCTTCAAGAAAATTATTGCCGTATTTTATGAGAATATTTTAATTAATTTTTACTTACATTTATAAGACATATAATCGCAAATACTATCTTTTTATTTTCTTTATTTAGTTTCGGGGGTATATAGTATATTTACTTTTATCAAAAGGGTGGGTCATTTTGACCATTCGAATAAATATTGTTGAGAATATATACATTTATATTTAAATGTGTAACGGCTTGATTGAGACGCACATAGATAGAAGTATAAATATAGAAATAAATATGTGTCAGTAAAATGTGTGTATATAAGAGGCAAGAAGCAAGAAGACGAAGCCAAAAGTCAGTAAATTAGAAGCTATTATAGGTTGTTAGTAAGAAGACGTGTGAGTCAATGTTTTGGTAGAAGATGGTGGTAGAAGATTAGATGGTCTTGAAGATCTAGATTAGAAAATAAACACTTTTTTTAGTAAATAAACACAGAGGAACTGCCTTTTCATCACACCACACCACATCCCACCCCAACAAATATATTGAAAATGTAAAAGTTTTTCTCTACTTTAACTTCGTAATAGATAAGATAATTTATATTTTTGTAATTAAATACCGAAAGGGGCCATTTTGACCCCTTTGGTAAGAATAGGGATATGCCAACTCATGATAAACCTAGTATTAAACTGACGGATTTAACGATGTTCGAATAAATCTAAGAATGAATTAATAGTCTATGCCGTCATATTCCCTGATCTCTTTATTTTTTAAATTTCACATTTATGCTGATTCATTATATTTTCCTATCGTGGACCAAAGTGAAATTCACTTTAAATACTTTTAGAAATTTCTTATTTTGTATTTGGCATTGCATTTTTTTTTCTTTTTTCTGTAAAATGGATCATTATTTGAGGGTGATCGAATTGAGTGTTTGTGGGCATTATGGATGGAGATGATCCCATTGTAAGGGAGTGGTTGTTCTTTCCGCTTTTAATGTTATTATATAGTTATCCCCTCCTATCGGGGTTCAATAGCAAGTTGCTGAAGAAGAAAGGAATGTGCCAATTAATTTGAAGAAATAGATGTATGCTGATGATTCGGAGCGCAGTAATACGCAGTAGAATCTTGAGCGCAGTAAATTATATACAGTAGAATCTTGAGTATCCAGTTCGAGACTATCCAGCTTCCGTATTATCCGGTCTAATTTTATTTTAGAGTAATTAAATGAGGAAGGAAAGGAAAGGCATTCTATTGACCAAGGCACTGGAAGCGGGCGTCTGCTACGATCCTCTTACGCGTCGTGTGCAAAATACAAGTTACAGGAAAATAACAGCGTTATGCTCATTGTTCATTATTTCGTCAGTGTGTAACAACCTCCATTAACAGTATTCGTAAATTGTTCTTGGGTGTGCTTAATGCTTTTATAAATACACCACAGTGAAGGTTGCAGAATTTATGTTAAAATGTGAACGGTTTATATCCTTACTTTTTTTCTAATAAATTCTTGAAACGTGCAGTGCAGTATATAAACTACTAGAATAGAGACTTGTATTTTAACTCGACACGTTACCGGCAACTGCTTCTGTGATTCATCGGAACGTGGTTGTTTTCGCATTCTACGTGTCTTGAGATAAATGAAGTACTCAATCAGAAGTGAAAATATCCATATTATAACAGTGGATTTTGGTATAAAACTTTATATTGGTGGCCAAAGGAATGAGTGCAGAGAACTGCTGCCTACCCTTTCGCCACATTAGACCGGATACTCTAGAATGTACCGTACATATTTTTGAGGGCATCTTTATTTATCTTTTCTTTTTTTAATAATTAAAAGAAAATGAGCAAATATAAGTTATCTCAAAGGTACTTCCAGTATGAATTTATATGCGTTTTAATAACACAATATTATTTTGATGACGTAATGTTCATTAAGCTTGATGCTATTGTTATGCTTAACTTAAATATTTTAATGAATTTCTTAATTCAGTATCATTTCTTCTATGATATTTCTTATTTAAATAATCTTTTATATAATAAATTTTCATAGTGTATGTATTAAATATAGAATTTCTTCTAACTTGCTACGTTTTGTATGTCCAGGAATTCCATTGTCCTTCTAACAATTTATGAAATCCCTATCATCAGATGAAATACCTTACTTCAAGGAGTTCGGATGAAGTGATAAGTAAACAATTTAGGCACAAATACCAGAGATGAGACAGAATTATGTGTTTATCCACGCAAAAAAGCGATACCTCACTAGATAAAAAGACAAACCATAATCTTTATATTTAAAGGTGTTTATCTTGTAATGATCGAGCACTTTTCAACACTTCTCTGCAGCCTTCCGCCAACGTGGGTGGTCGAAACATTAATACACTTTTTTCTAAAAAACTCTTCTAAAACTGTAACTGCCACTGTGCAGTAGAACAGTCTCACCAGGTGGCACTCATTGTAACTCAAACAGAAACTGAGCCCTGATTGGTCCGTCAAAGATTTCGTATTCCTGTACCATGCCCCTTGTTGCCATTCTGACACGGGAAATTATGGCTATAAACCCCCACTGCCAAGCGAATGGGCTCATAAAAGCTGAAAAAGTGAGGGAAGCAGCCTGTTTTGCGTAATTTTGTGGTTAATTCGTGGTGTTTAACGTCGGTCTCAGATTCAGTCGTTACTTTCTTTGGAAAATTAAACGGCTTCTGAAAGTGAATTATTCAAAGATTTTACAACAAAAGATGTTACAGGGTACTAAAAAGACATCGAAAGTAAAATTTAGATTTTATTTTCCGGATTTAACGAACTAGATAGAATAGGAATTTCGCACAAAATGCGAATGGAACTTGGCTGAAGCTACTGAGTGACAAAAAATTTAGTTTTTATCTAAAAATTAGAATCAAGAAAAACCAAGAGCTAAAATTGAGTACAGAATGTTCAAACATAAATTTTAAAGCTAAAAGCGGAAAGAAAAATTTATCTTTAGTATTTAGCAATTTTATTAAAAAAATTAAGAGCATTTATTAATAAATTTAAAAATTAAAAGAAACTTTCTTATTGAATTATTGAAATAAAAAGTATGTTTTAATACATAATAAATAAACAGTTATACATTTTAAAAAACACTGTGCTTTATAATCAAAGATAGTAATAATTCTGAAAATAAGACGTTTTATGAATAAATTATCAATAAATAAACAGTGACAACATTTTGAATACAGCAATCTAAAAGCAAAAACTCGAAAATAAATAGTACAATCTATATATAGCATGTTCAGAGCTTTATATATATATAAAAAAATTTTGAAATAAATTGGCACATAAACAAACTACAGACGCTTGATTAAGGAAAACAATTCAGAAATAAAAACAAATCAAAGCGAATAAAATAAATAATAATCTGCTCGATGCACAATCGAACTATATGGTTTGTTTTGCCGTTTGCAGTTCTGATGTTTTTGTTTAATGAAAACAGATCTTTTCTTAATTCCTTCATAATGATTTTGAAATATCCTTGAAAGGATTATTTAGATAAAAAAAATAATTAATTCTTTGTGAGCAGTTCACCAGTGTAATCAGTACGGTTGTTAACTGAATATCACTACACCTGTAAATGCACTGCTTTCTCAACATATTACACTAGAATAAACATCAGCGTGCAGAAATGATATGCATTAAGGTTTTTTAGCTAATGCATCCAACATTCTTTTCGCGACTCCAAAAATTAACGTGTGCTTCGGAAATTAAAAAATGTATATTAATTCTGGAACAGCATTCGCTTCTGTAAAATTCAAAAATATTTAATTTCAAAAATATATATATATATAAATTAGAACCATTATATAATAAATATAATAAATGAACCATTTTAATAAATGTAACAAATAAATACAATTAATTTAATTTCTTTTGTGAATCATCAATCATTGTTTTATTTTTCAGTTTATATGTAGGCTTATAAAACAAGAAGACCACAAGAACCAACACCACAAGAAGTTTTGTGTGTGAAAGTTCTCAGTTATTTTGACGTAATGTGATTTTAAAGCCTGATTTAAGCCCTAAACTTCGTCAAAAATTCAAGATGCATGAAATTGTTTATTAAATTTTAGTTCTGTGTTACATAAAAATTCCATGAGAAAAGAATCTCTTTATATATTTTGTAATATTTACAAAGGCATTGTTTAGGTCCATTGTTTATATGAAGATGGTTAGATCCATTGTTTGGAAGCTTTTTGGAAAAAATACTAACTGAAAGAATATGATCAACAGACTTACAGGGGCATTATTTTTTTTAAAAATACATAAACGAAAATATTTTTTAAGTAATGCCCCAAACGTAATTAAATATTAAATGATGCATATTATTACGAATTTGTAATCTGAGTAATTAGTTTCATAGAAAGGAAGAAAGTCTCATGGATAGCACTAACAAATGCTTAATGAATGCCGAATCAATTATCGTTGATTTTAACAATCATTTGGGGAAAAAATTAAGGTTCTTTTTTTTTAAATATTCACGAACTTTGATAAAACTCCAATAGAACTCATGCTCCGCCGTATGTTCTAAAATATTCAAAACGCTGTCTCTGGAGCTGTAAAAATAGAGGTGCATAGACGAGGAGAAATAGTCGTGTTGAAAGAAGTATAGCGATTTCGGCACAGATATTCAATTGCATGATTTCCTTCTATTCTTGAAAGCTGTAGAGAAAAGATTCTTTTTAATATCTACGTAATTTACATATAGGATTAAAAAATAGAAGTTACAGTGCCTCGAAAATTAGAAGAATAATATTAAACGGATAATCACGTTTTTAATAACACTAAGATGTGGCAGGTCAAGACTCTGCTAAAATGATCCATATACATAATGAAAGGAATAGGTGTAACGCTATTAAAATAATACAAACTTTTGATGTTTGTCCTTAATTAAAGATTAAAAATATTTTCTCGAACGAAATACGAACATTTTTTTCATGAAAGATTCCATTCACAATCAATATTCTCAGCAATCCAACTCGTCGCCAAGTCGACTGGTATCGTTATATACAGAATTTGCGAAGGAAATGGCCACAAAATCCGAGCCAAGAACTGAAGTGAAAGGAAATATGTGCAGTCCCAAATGATTTGAAGTGAAGAATCTCATCTAGTATTTCTGTAACCGCCTCAGACCTTGAAACTGAAGAGCTCCTGAACTGTCACTAACCAGAGAAGTGTAAGAGCTCCTGAACTGTCACTAACCAGAGAAGTGTCGCGTCGCTTTTAGCAGTTTCCGAACACCCTTTCATCTCGGTCAAAATGCATACTTCTGCCCAGAGTTACGACTGTTTTGTGAAATAAATTTCGAGTGATTTACTCCAGCGAGTCAAGTGTGACAGTTATTTACAAACCCCGAGACGTCCTATTTATAAACTTGTTTCCTCTCGCCCATTGTCTTAACTTAATTCCGGCTCCTTCGTTTGTTTTGTGAGCGCTCCTCCATTCATTCACGAGGGAAGACTATGTGCGCGAAGAAGAGTTGATGGGACAGGGAAAACAGTTTCCCTGTCAACACTCGGCAGTGCAAATATCGGAAGTTAAAATAAGGAAGCTCGGTAGGAATTTCGAAGGTAGAGAAATTATTTTAATTCATGGTGAATTAAAAAAATGTAAATAATCAAATAAGGATTTGACATAATTTCGGATAACTGAAAATAGTAACGTAATCTTCATATCTGCTTGCACACTCGCATATTTTCTAATAAATTCAGAATCAAAATAAAATTAATATTAAATTAAGTGTCTTACAGTGCATTATTTGACGAATTGAATAACCTTTTTGAATTTTTGACATTTAAAATATTTGCTAAGATTCGGTTGCTCTTTTTTTTTTTAGTTTATTTTTTCTATACAAAATGCTCTAAAGGACAGATCGTTTAATCTTGAGCTACCACATTGATCATAAGACCTATTGAATAGAAAGTGCTTGCCCAATAAGAAATATTTGAATAAATTTTAATTAAAATTTAATCAAAATTTTAATGTTCCCTTTCTTTAATTTCAGAGAATATCTTATTAAAACAATTTTTGTATTATTTTAATTTTTTTTAAAAGTTTATCATGAATACCAATTTTATTTCTCTTCATTTTTTTCGGTTGGCCAGGCGCATGCGAAAGATTACCAAATAATTTAGACCTGTCCCAATAAAATGTCGCCAAGACTTGCGCCAACTTGCTCATAAATCTAACGCTACAATTCTTTTGGAGGCGGCGTAGTTTTAAATTATTTGGCGACATTTCGCTTTCGCCCGGATAATGGAGAAGTACCATTTTTTATTTGATCTAAATAAACTTTTAAAAAAGTACTTTGAAATATATTTTAAGATACTTTTAAGTGCTTAAATTGCTGATTTAAAGTCGCAAATGTTCCGAAGATAATAAATCCTTTTTTCGTGTGCACGTTACCGTTGCTATAAAATTAAAAGTAAATTCTAAAGGTTAGACGAAACAAACGCAAAGCAATTCAGATTAAAAGCTCGAATCTTCTTTAAAGATAATTATTTTTTTTACTGTCTAGTATAAGAAGTATCGAGAAAGTGTTGCACTCGTCAAAAAATACGAACGCGAGGTTTTTGATAAATTTCCACGTATCAAACATGCACCGAGTTCTAAAAATACATTTTTGTTATGTTACTGCGCCTATCTATTGTTCTGTTTGTGAATACAGTAACTCAAAAACGACTTTTGAACGAGAAATATGATATCTGGTGTATGGATTTTATGCCTAATTTGTAGATTTCTGTCAATTCTGAACGAAATCCGATCAATAAAAATATGAATCTGTTGCTGTCGAATACAAGTAAAATAGATAGCTACAAAACTTAAAGAGCCTCATAAATAAAATTTGATACACCAGTCCTACCAGATTTTTATCTAAATTTGTCAAAGGTGTGATCGTCTGTTTGCATTTTCGCGCATATTTAAATGTAATGACTCATACACGCAATGTCTTAAAACAATAGAATTCGGTATGGGATGTGTCTACAATTGTAATTTTGTGTGAAATTTTGATTTGAATCATTTGAAAGAAAAGGTCAAATACATATTTTCTGGATAAATAAATTAAAAAAATGCTAGATTTACGCCAAAGAACTGTATTTCGTAATTATTGTTCGCAAAGATATGCAAGCATTCGCAATCTTACTCAAGGCCCACAATTTTACACTAAAATTAAGGAGGAAAATAAGGATTTCATTTGAGAGTATGCGGGAAAGTTTCAGGTGGACCACTCTGGCTGGTGGATTTATGTATACAACAACATGTAACAGTATTCTCAAAGTCAATGCATTAATACATCACAAGAACATTTTATTTTTTATAATGATTTTATTTAATGATGAACGAAATAACAATGAAATATTTATCCCGAAAAGGCGCTTTCATACTGACGTTTCAAGCATTAAACTTTAAAACATATTTTCACTTATGCTTAAAGAAAACTCTTCAAAATGTACATAGCTTCATTAATTTAATGTGTATAGAAAATTAAATTACAATTTAATTGATTTATACTTTGAATAAGGAATTCTAAGAAATGGCATTAGTTACTTAATGCACAAATTAATGGAATTCATTAGTTTATATTTTGAAATTAATTTGATTTCCTAACTGCATTAGTCTTTTGTTCCGTTTTAGTTCCAGCTTATTTGATTATGTTTCTAATTAAATTACCGCCTAAATAAATTAAATTGACAAATTCATTATTTCTCTCCGTGCGTATAAACGCATGCATACATAAGATAACTTAACTATGCACTGCCATTTCCCCCTTAAAATTTCAAGTTTTCATTCTCAAGGATTGGTTTATGCTAAGAAACAAATTCCTCGTGCTTATTATTTTCGAAAATGCTATGTAAATTCCAAATTAAAACTTCGATATCTTTCATTTTTTCTAAAGTTAAAATTACATTGATAATATTTTAAAGTAGGCCTTAAATGAAGTGCTAGAAGTATATGTTAACACTGCAAAATGTGTTTTCCGTATTACATTCTTTCGTTTAATGTATATTAAAATTTTTTCTTCTTTCGTTAAAATAAGAGTAAGGATTATGAATTATATACAAACTAAATGAGGCATTAAAAAAAACCAATCACTATTTTCTTCTTTAAATTTTTTTCTAAATAAATTTCAAAATTTCTTTTTTCATTCGTCATTTTATGAACATCATCCCTATTTAAATTTTATATGTTTAAAGTTTATTTAAATTCCATAACATTAGCCATTAGTTGTCGGCTGTTTATTCAAAAAATTAACGTTTATAATTATGATAAAATATATGAATTTTACCTTATGAATTTTAACTGACAAAGGGAAAAACAGCTATTAAATTAAAATCCAATACATTTTTTCCAGAAGTAAAATATTAAAAATCTAGTTAATTTACAGTAAAAGCAAATTCATTACAATTTACTATCAAATGTAATTTTTACAAAAGGAAATTAAAAATAATACTAGTTGACAACAACGATACTTACTGACAGAATGGCTCTCGAACTTTGATTGTTACTTATTTTAACAGAATATTGATTGGATACAAATATAGTGAGCCATTTCATAGTTGAATAATTTAAGAAATATTAATTGCTTAGAGCAGATTTAGTGGTAAATGAGGAGTGCTGTATTATATGTTTAAAATGATGTAGCATTTTTTCACATTGTCTATGGCAGTATTTGCAATTGTTCAAGGACAGTATTTGTTTAACGATGGAAATATATAAAAGCTCTCCAAAGTGAAATATCATTTAGAATTATAAAATACTCATTTAACTGAGAAAGTGCTAAATATCTCTTTCGAGAAAATCAGAAGGCTCTCAAAAATGATTAACCTGGAACCACGCTTTGCGTGATCTAGGTAAATATGGTTATTAACATATAGGAAGAAATTATTTATTAAAGACTCTTTTTAGGATTCTGTACCTTCTAATTATATCTTTCCAAACTCTCATGTATAACTATATAACTAAGCATAATGTAAATTTTTTGCACATTCAGTAGTATGACTACACTCCATTTATACAATAAATAAGAATGTCTAAGAATAACGACTAGAAACACGAATGCATTGTTGAGTTTCAATATATATATATATATATATATATTAAAAGTATCTCCTTTTTTCCCTTTCTTTTTTTTATTGACTGAAATTAATTAACAATTGAGCCCCTTTTCAACCATTTTAGTTTGATTTTTCCGTTATTTACGTGAGCTTTCTAAAATATGTATATGTAGGTAACTTTAAAAGAATGCTTATATATTCAATGAATTTATTTTTATTATAATAGTTATTTTTTCAAAAATATTTTTTAATTTTTAAATTTTATTTATCTATTTATTTATTTTTGTTTAAATGTAATTTTATTGAATGAAATATGTTTTGAAAAATATATCGTCAGCTGGAAGTGCAATCATTTTTCTGAGAAACGATAATCGTGAAGTTAATAATACCGATTGGTAAAGCGATTTTTTGAGATAAATTTCATCTGAAAAGCAATCCTTAAAGAAAAAAAAATTAGAGTCAAAAGTAAAAAAATACATTTTTATATAAATGTTTATTTATATATATAAAAAAAAATTATTCTTAGGAAAGATATTTTTTGAAAAACAGCTTACCTTGACACGTTTCATTTTATAAAGATTTTATTTTACATCAAAAGTTTATGCAATTTTAAATTAGCAAGAATGCAATGCTAATTTGTTGCGATTATGCAAAGAAGCTCTAATTATTTTTTCAGTTCCTTTTCATTATTATTTCTATTAATTAGGTCTAAACTTACTACATTTTCCGAATCATTTAAACGATTACTGACTTCTGTAGAAAAAACACAGAAATATCATGAAGGTATTTAATTTATTTTAAAATAAGATTACAAAATAAATAAAAATTAATCATTTCATTGAGAAATAAAATACAAACAAGAACATTGACTTTACAGAAACAATAGAAACTCCTATTTTAAATTTATTTTAAAAGGAAACAAAAACGTATTTTCGGAATAGATGCAACAATTACAAATTTAATCTTTAATTCAATAGCAATATATATATTCTAGACAAATTTTAATTAGTATTTAATTCATGCACGTATCAAAACAATTATTTACTAAAAAATTTCACACGTTTTGTATACAGAAATCGAAATTTTAAATTATAAACGCGCAAAAAATGCTTATTACACAAACATATCACCGGCCAAAATTAGACGTCGCAATATAATATGATATGCAGTATTTAATATGCATGAAACTGACAATAGTTTGAACTGTGCATGCAAATTAATGGAACAGTTATGGAAATTGATTTAATTAACTCAGCTATCGTTGCGAAAATTATGCTAACTTACAACAGTTGAACTTTAGAAATCTCAATCCATTTTCCTAACAGATTAAAGAACACACTTTTGATTTATTTTAAGTAATGGAATTTAATATACAATTCCACTCGTATCAAAGGAAATTACAATTCTAATATTAACATGATATTTACCCATTTCATAATTTTAATAATGAATAGCTTTAGTAGTTTATATGCCATATCACAATCTATCTAAAAAAAGAATTAAATTTCAAAAGCCACGCTATTGTTTGGAAATTGATAATTTTTAAGGTATCCTTGTTGAAATACAGGATAATCATAAAATTATACAAGATAATTACAGCTCGATTTTTGTGACTTATCTTTAGCCAAATGTAACCAAATTTGGATTATATACTATTCTGACTGCTGTTGTTTGATTAATGACAAAGGAACCTCAATTTTACTACCAAATTCAGTAAGGGACTAATGCTTAGTTAGTTAATTTAAAGATTTGGGAGAATAAATTTCACTGCATATGTTTAGATAATAGTTAATATAAATCACAAGAACCAAAATTAAAATAGTTTATGAAAAGAAAAGCACATTTAGAGTGAAGATTGCGAAATGACAGATGAGTCTGAGACTCCGGATGAGATGGATGTTCAACTGAACTAGTGGTTTGTTACAAACATTCCCCTAAGACGTCTTCCCCTAACAGCGGCCTCCAGAACTACAATCGCCGTCCTTCTTCCTTTGGGATCCTCTTCATTAACCTATCAGCTCTATAATATCGCTATAGCTAAATTGCTGTGAAAAACCTTTTGTAACAAACGTAATACTATTTTTGTCCCTATGCGGCATTGGAATTTTGGTATTACAAAATATACTTTTAATAAACATGGTTTATGATAAGATAATGCATCCATTTTTTTGTTTTCCCAAATGTCTTAAGAGAATTGATTGAATTTATCACTTGTTTAACTGTTTGATGTGTGTATTTTATATAGTAATTCGAGAAAAATCATAGGAGAATTTAATTGAAAGAGAAATTGATTTTCAACGAGCATAAAAGAGGTGTAAATATGCTCAATAGTCAAAACAAGAACATGTTGATTTATTAAACTAATTTTACTCCAATTGCCAAACTCGTGATATTTTTTTCATCTTCATGCTTTATTATAATTTAAATAATAACCGATAAGTAATGTTGTTATCTTTTACTGGTAAGTTTCAAGTGGGGAGATTTTTTTCATATTCCTCAAAAATTTACACTTATAATGTTTGGACTGTCGTTGATACCTTGACGTAAAATTCTAATGCTAAATTTGAAATGTCAGGATGAATGAATCTGTAAAGTAAAATCAGGGTATTACACTGCATTGACTAGGAAGAAATTTGCAAAGTGAAAATGTTTTTATTGGCATTGAATTATATGGGATAAATTATATGTGATAATCTAAGAACTTTCAAAACGGTCATCATATGTATTTGGCTAAACTAACAACAATCGTGTAAGCATTCATTAAACCGTGGCAGAATGAATGAAACTTATTGAATACATTGTTCATTGTAACACACTGGACTTATTGTTTGTATTAGCAATTGGAAATTACAAATAGAATGAAAGCACGACTTTACATTACATCTTTAAGATGAGGGTGCCTGCATTTATTCTTCAGGAGAGATAGTTTTCAAAGTACACTTAAGTAAAGTTTGAACTAGAATCAACGAAGACAAATTAAAATCATCGATAACAGAAATTACTATTATAAAATTAGCCCCATTTGGAAGGCAGTTTGTTCGCCCAGATTATTGACTTTTCCGGCTGCAAAATAATGTGTGCCAATGTAATTTTAAAAAAAATATTTCCCCATACGACGGAAACATGAATTTCAATGAATCAGACTACTGCCAATAAAAAAACATATATATTACGAAACAAAAGCGAGAATGAAATTCCTACTACGATGTTGATAATTTAAAAGAAACAAACGCAATTGAATGTTTTGATGAATAAGTGCGAATTTCTTCATTTAAAAACATAGTTAAATATAGCGTATCAAATTGAATATTATTAAAATGAAAGAAAAATTCTACAGAAATGAAATTGACATAATTGAAAAGATATTTGTTTTAATCTTAAGATAATACAAAGATTACTTTTAGACAATAGTTTTGAAAATATGAACACCCACTTCCGTAGGCAAATCATTACTATTACTCTTTTGGCGATGGTAAGCTCATTTTTGTACTCCCTTAAACTTTTAATTTAAAGCATATTTCTTGATTTCCTCCCTCAGATGGAATGCACTTTTTGTTGATACAACAAACCATTTCTAATAACATTTGGAGCCCCATTCATTAGCTATCTGAAGCGTTGAATGAATGCAAATATAAAAATATTCAATGAAGTAATCCTATGGTGGTTTGTTTACACTTGACTGTTGCCACTTGACAATAAATAATAAGAGCCAGTTCTGTTCCACGCATGTTAAGCGCTTTGTATACATAGATGCTTCTGCAATAGTAAGGAGGGTTTTAATTCACATGTTGACGAAAATAGCATTAAAGAGGTATGCACCAGTTCTGGAAGGAAGAAGCAAAAGCATCCTTCAAATATTGCACTATCCAATCAATTAAATTCAATTTAATGATATACTTCAAATTTAATTTAAAAGATGTAAAATACAATAAAAATGTTTTTAAATTTCCCTTTCTAGCCAAGTAATGTCATCAGCATTTGCTGAATAATTAAGAAGCAATTGCAAGGTTTATGTTATTCAATTAAAAATTTTATATTGAACAAGAATAATTGATACAAAAACAGTCATTGATGTCCCTTTTAAAAACAGTAATAGTAAGCTCTTTTAAATACAAAATCTGCAGTTTTCTTCGAAATGGGCTACAGTTTCAATGGATTCTGAGGTTCATTTTAAGAGTATTTTGCAGTTAATTATTATTTGGGCATTTATATCTGTCGTCTAATACAGACAACTGATATAAAGGCATATAAAACATTTTGTTAAGTTTAAGTGTAATCACTAAATGAAACTTTATCACCATTATTTGCCAAATAATTTCATCATCAATCTTTCGGTTTTATTTTTGCATTACTAGATGAAATTTGGTGCAGAAGAAACTCAGGAAAGAAGAAAAAACATTTTTTTAAAAAATAATTAATGTGATTGATAATTAATTTTTTTTTAATTTTTGATATCTATTGCTAGCTATCAGAGCTCTGTTCTTAGAGTCCTTTTGAATGTCTTCAGAAATATAGTCATATTTGAAAAATATGATTATGATCTAAACTATATTTTTAAGTACCGTAGGATATAAATGTTAAAGAATTGCTTTTTAGATTCAAATATTCAAATGTTATTTGCATTCAACTGGATCTCAATGAATAAATGAATGTACTATGAAGCTTTTCAACATCAAGAGCAAAACTGCAGTCAAGAGGGTTCATATTTGAATAATTCTCTTTAACTATAAATAAATAACTATATGAAATATGAAAAATATGATAATCATAAGGAAAGTAATTACTTTCTTTATGATATTTTTACCAAACTTCTTCCAAATAAATATATCCCAAAGTAAATATATTCAAACATGCACTTGCTTTTCAGCAAAATTAAGAGGAACACCATTTACGTAACTGTTAAAAGCTGTAACAATTAATGGAAGACTTGGCAGCTTTAGAAACAGAATTAAATTTCACTTACAATTCGAAATAAAATAACTTAAATGGAGAAAATTTATTAAACAGTAATAATTGAAAAAAAAAGGCTGAATAATGTATTCTAATTTTCATAAATGTTTATAGCGCGGGCAGTTTGATGAGAACTTTGTGCATGTTTTGGCTTCACTCGTTTATTATCTAAAAGGACCTGTTAAAATAAATAAATTTATAACGCGTAATGAGAATTTTGCTTCATATGGAGACAATTTTCCACCAAACAGATATAAAATTTTAAACAATTCAGAATACTACAAGGAGTTTTTCCCAGTCTTACTCCGTTTTTATTCCACAGAAGAAAGTAAATATCACCTTGATAACAGAGCCAATCTAAGGTAAGTACGTACCTAGCTTACTTTTTCCCACGGGGATGGCTTACAAGCAGAATTCCACCCCAACAAGGAATTTAACTCCTTCCCCTTCATGGAATTTCTCTAAGGAGAGGCCACAAAATCAATTCGTGCGAACGAGTTCCGTTAGTTTTAGCACCACAAGAATGTCTCGGGCCTCTCGGTGGAAATGGGACAATAAATCCCAATTTCTTCAGCTTTACAAGCCCAAATCGTTTTCCCCCTCCCCCTGAATAGTTAACGGCTTCGAATTTACAGCCAAATTAAACCGAGTTATTCCAGATCTGTTAGTAATTCCGCACTTGGCAAAAGGTTTCGCCTGAAGCCAACCAGCCTCTCCTGCAAGATAACGGCGAGTTATCCAGCCAGAAGTCGAAACATTCCCGATTTCGTGCCAGGAAGACATTGTCCCAGCTTCGGCAATTCTCCCCGGGTTGTTCGTAAGACGATTAATGTATATCTCTGAATCTTAAGTAAATTTAAATGTGAAGAATATTAACTGATGCATTAAATTCTCGTTTACTGGATCGTGCTACCCTCGCTCGATGACTGTGCTGTCCTTTGTTATGCCTTTAGTATCTGCCATCTTTTAATTAATTACTTCAGATGAAAGCTGCCTCTGCAGCTACTGCTGTGGTGTTATAGAAATAAATCCTTTAAGAAATATAGCCCAAGGCTGGAAGCATCTCATTTTCAAATGTTATTTTGATTTACATGAACGCAAATGTTTAATAAATTTGATGTTGCCGCTTTTGAATGCAAACTTTGAGAATTGCCAGAGCGTTCACGTTTGAATTGCTAAAATTGTAAAACTTAATTTAGTTTTTAGTAGATGTAAACTGATTTATTTGTATTAAAATATTTTCTTTTCATTAATTTATATATAGTGTAAATATACAAATCCGAAATCACACTTGATTTATCACTGCAGTAATTAAGTATATTATATATATATAGTATGATTGATAAGAAACTTTTCTTTTGAAAATTCGAAGTGATTAAATAGCATCTGAGATAGAAGTTTGATTTATCTTAAATACATGAAGGCTGGTTGCTTTCTTGCGATATTTTCAAGGGGGAAATTAACCTACATTTATGTTTCATTAAAAAAACAAAAACAGGAAAACTATGAGCAGCCTGTCGGAAGACTAAATATCAATTTTTTGCTAAATCTATTTAACAATTTTTGGATGCTGCTGGTTAGAAAATCAATCAGAGGACGAATATAAGGCATTTTATCTATGAGCCATATTCTTAAATTAAAGCATTATTAAACCTTAGAGAATTTTAAGCAACATTTAAAAATCTCAAATTATTGAAACGTATACAAACGATTTGTACTTCAAGTTAAGTAAATAATGATGAAAAAGGAACATGCGTTTTGCTCATCTTTTATGAACGATTGAAGCCAATATAGAATTACCAAAACTTACATCAATAAACTACTAACAGTAAACAATCTAAGTTCGAGGAGATTTTCCTTTAGTGATGGCTTGTTCCTTGTTTAATAGGAAGATAGGAGAATGGGAAGATGAGGAGAAGGGCAATGATTGACCACTTTGTGGCTGGGGGCCAACTGCCTCGAAGAGGATGTCAGTTCGGTGAATCGGTCAGTGTTATGGATGGACTATGCTAAGATAGCAGTTGGCCACAACAGATCATGTCGATACTGCTATGTTCAGTGGTGGTGGGGTGGTCGGTTGTACACAAGAAGAAGTAAACAATCTAAATTTCATTTATTTAAGACTATCTGTTTGAGCTGTCTCGTTTAGATGCATGCGAATGCACAAACCGACAGAGGTCGAATGCAGTTGAATTTGCTTCAAAATTTGGTGCGAATATGCAATTTAGATGCTAAAACTGTGTACAAAATTTTGTCTATACCTTATTTTGCAATTATTGTGTTCGTTTGGTTTTCTACTGATAGACAAATAATTTTTTAAGAATGAATTCGTTCAAAATTTGACAGAAATCTATAAATGTTGTGTAAAGACCATATACATATTTCAACTGTTCTATTTCAAAGTGTATTTGTGGTCATCGTGTTCACAAACAGAGAGATAATTTTAAAAAAAAATCGCGCATAGGAGGACACTGGAAAATCTGAGCCATCTAGTTGCGTCAAAACATCGATTACGAATTCTTGGGCCATTGCAATACTTTTACATTATATACTTCATATCCGAGAACGGGAAATTGGGAAAAATTCTAAGAACGGTTGATTCGAGAAAACAGAATATGAAGCTATACTAAAAACAATTCTTTTTTTTTCTGAGAGTGATTTTAATACTGAAATGTGTCGACAGTGAACGAGACAATAATTTTGAGCAAGAGTAATAAAACAGTTTTCCGACTCGCGAAACTACTCCTAACAGCTCCTTTTTCCGTAGTGTTTGGAAATGCAACGAAAGCAGCAATAAATTATTCTTGAGGAGAATTCGCATAACTGCCCTCTACATGGCTCATTCATAGCAAGCAGGGTGGAATACAACAGCTGACAGAAATGGCATCATTTATAGGATGCATCTTTTTAGATGCATATGGGCTAAACTTAGTTTTGCGAACGCTATTTTGAAAGAGGATTCAATTTGAAGCTACTTACAATATATACATATTAAACTGAGAATTCATAAATTATTACAGAAATCTAAACTTCTGAATCGATTATCTTTTCTTTCTATTCGCAAATTCTAAAAGAGCATAAAGAAGAAAGCATCTTACTAAGTTTTTATGACAATCAATGAAACAGTTAAGTCATTGATTAAGTTTATACTTTTCCATATAAAGTAAAGATAATTCCATCTGTAGTGTAGCTATTGGTATAAAATGAGAATATATATCAACGGTAAAGGATATTTTAAATTTATTATCATTTATTGCCATTCAGAATATTTAATTTATTGTTATATTTTTCCTTAAAATTATTAGTATCTTACGGGAAAAATTAACTTGCATAGGTTTTAGGTCATAGGTCATAGGTTTTACATCATACAAATTATATTCGCATTTTAATTAAAAATAAAACTAAATTTACAAACGATTAAAAAACAAATTTTGCAAAATAAGGGGATATTGAGTACTATAATATTGTACACTGATGTCCAAAAATTAAGTACAATTCATACAATGCTAAAAAATATGCGTAAATATAGGTGAATTTGTTAAAAAAAATTATGCAAAATCATCTGTTGAAGGTAAATATTTATCCTTATGTAAAACATTTCTGGCGACGTTTTCACGTGAAAACATCTACGCGCCTCGGAATGCAGCTTTTTTTTCTTTCTTTTTCTTCTTCTGGTATAAGCAGTTTAGACAATTCACGTGCAAAGGAACTTTGTCAATGACTAAATAGAACAAATTCTGGCACAAAGACAAGAACTAGGTACGTTCTTGGAAGAACTTTTGGAATGTTCGAATCCGGATAATCCAAATCAAAGCTTCTCGAATACTAAACGTGCCTCAATTTGTGAGCTCAAGATTGTGGCACAGGTTTCGAAGTGTGGGAAATGCTAACTGACGACCAATACCAGATCATCTAAGAGTTACAATCGTTCGCAAAGAGCATATGAAGCCCCGTTTCGATGACCCGTTCCTTTACGGTTACGGCCGAAAATCTACCATCTGACCCATTATCAGACCACTCCAGCCTGTGGACGCCGATTGAAAGCTTCTCGCAAATTATCGGTAAAATGAACAGGCATCAAAGAACCCTGGAAAACCACAAGATAGGGGAAGAGGGCAAAATGTGATTTCCTCAAGACCCGCACGGGTCGTCGGAAAAGGGCTTAACTACGCAACATCAGAAGGACAGTTTTGCCTGTGAAGGGAGTTCAGCACTCACAATCGCCACACCAATGCGAGTTTCCAAACAGACAATAAACAAGAGAATTAATCATGTTGATCACTACTCCAAATGGCCGGCTTTTTGAATTCCCCTCATTTTATGCATAAACGTGCTCGAAATATCTGTGTTGGAGTTTGGGACTGTGAACCTATGTGGTCTCCAGCGACCAATCTCCCTTTAGTCAGAATACTGATTTTTATCAGCTGGATGGCTAAATAGACTTCGTTATCTTTGAGACAGGGCTGCTAAAAGCTGCAGAGATGAAATTTTATTTCAAGATTATCCTAACTTAACATTTATGGACGATAATGCATCCTGCCACTCAGCGAGCCTTATCGGCAACTTATTTTAAGCATTAAATTTCCAACGCATGCTGTAGCCTGTTAATTCATCTAATACGAATCCTATCAAGAATGTGTGGGATATACTCGGGAGACAATTTCCAATCCTTTTTCCCCCCTCCCCCCATGCCCTGTTCCAGAGCTGAAAATTTCTGTGAAATTTTGAACAGAATTCTTCAACTCATCCACATGCTATAGCAAGCATTCCAAATCGGTGTTTGGTGCGCCTGGCTGCCAAAGGTGCATCATTTCGACGTTTTTGCGGACATTGCAACGTACTATTTAAAGAAAAATACCAAGTGGTGAAAAACCCAGCTTCGCAGTAAGTTAATGTAATCAAAAACATAAGACTCGGTATTTTGTTTTTCTTGTATACCATTTTCCAAAAGAAGAGGAAATGAACAATCTGCATGATTTATAGGTGGCTATAATAGCTGGAAATTGATGAATATAATTCAAGACCACGAGCTTTCTATTTATCACTTTAATTCGCTTATTGCTCGGAAAGAATTACTAAAACGATTAAATTTATATTCGACTATTGATAAAGCAAAGCAATTTAGCCCTCGGATGGTGACTCTCACAATTCATGAACGGTGCAAAATTTTGACGCTTTATTTATTTTTTATTTTTCAATCTTGATTGTAAACGTCCGTGAATAGTTATGCATCGAATTATTTTTCCGAGTGTAAAGTTCCGTTATTTTTCCTTATTTTATTAATTTATCTTTTGACATAAATGTTTCTATCTCGAAATCGGTGACAAAAAAGCTAAATTTTTCTTATTGCGCAGAACATTTCCTTTATCATTCCCAGATGGTATAAATATTTAATATTGTTTTCATAGAATTTTATATTATTGTACACTATTGCACACTGTTGTTTGCAATATATCCTATATTGGAGTATTTTCTAAATGTTGTTTAAATAGTTTCCTACATTGATGTATAATATTGTATAATGATATGTGTTTGGTATCCTATTTTGCTTTATAAACACTGTTTGTACAAAGCTTTATTATGAATGTTACACGGTATATAATATGATGTGAAACCATTTAGCAATGATAAAAGACGTATAACATTCTATATTTCCTACAAAATAATCTAAACAATTTATCTAATATATAAAAATGAATGAATGCGCTGATGTACCAGTCATCCGATTCCGATAAAACTTTGCCAACTTATTGCTTGCACTTGCATGAAGAACATATGCATAGTAAGAATTATCAACATTCTTTTTGAACACAATAAAATGTACAAACAAATCGTTTGATATGTATTCTATTATTCAACATTATTTTAAAATTGACAATCGACAAAAATCAAACGGTGCATGTCATTCGGAGTTAATTGCACATATATCAAACAAAATAAAATTATTATCATCGTTGCCAATCAATACGAGTGAAATGAAGCCGAAAGTATTTCATGCAAGTGCTAAATTTTTAATGAAGCAGATCGTTTACGAATTGCAAATTCAAGTGCTTCAGAATCTTAAGATCAATATACGGCACGAACCGAAGCAACTATTATTAACGGAAAGCCGAATGGAGAAGATGTGCACATTCCACGCATTCCCATTACTCCTACCGTTGGGCCTTTTGATTTTAAAAGACAGCGGTTCCTTATTCGATTTCCATTCTCGATGACCATTAACAAGGCGCACGGTCAATCACTTCAAGTGTACGGATTGAACCTAAAAAATCCTTATTTTTCACATTCCCCATTGTATGTTGGATGCTCACGAGTCGGACAGCCAAGGAATTTGTTTTTGTTGGCGGAAAAATAAAAAAATATTGTCAACTCTAAATCACTTTAATAATAATGTTAAAAAAACAAATATTATTTATACTTCGCCTTTATATATCATTAAATTTCAATGAATGCATTCATTATTGACAAGAAAATAAATATCATTCTTTCTATCATTCCTAGTTAAACAAGATAGCTATTTCAAATGTCAAACGATATTTCTAAAATTATTTCTTCCGAGGCAGCAACGTGCCGGGTACCAGCTAGTAGCATTATAAAATACGAACTACCACCCTATTTTGAAAGGCGTCCATGTATCAGGCCTCTCTTTTATTCTGGCTAAGCGGGCATTTAACTACAGTTGAAGTGGAACAGAAAACTTCTGGGGGAAAAAATTGGCTTTACGATTCCCTTTTTTTTATTTTTTTATTTATGCCATTTTCCTATTGCTTATCTTTACTTGTCATTTTCGGACCCCGATCAATTCCTTTAACACATAAACGCACTTAAAAAGTTTCTAGCCAACCTCTATCAGAATGCTTGTTTCTTGGCGATCTTCACTTCGAAGAGCGAAGAATCGATACATGTGTAATGGTCCATCGATTAATCAATCTTGGCGCCTCACTGGTCAGGGGACGAAAGGACTCATTTCGGTGATTAAACAGCATTCGGTTTTCAGAAAAAAATAATGAGGAGTTGGACTTGCATTGTGATTTAATCTTTAAATGACGCAGACGAAAAGGATATGCACGAATGAGTTGTTGACAAAAACATAGTAAATGGAAATATGGATAATTTGCATTTCTAAGTCAAAAATATACAAAGGAGTGCATTTAATTCTGATTAAATAAAATTAGAAGGAATTTACATTAGTAAGGGATAATTTCAATAAGAAAATAAAATGTTGCCGTCTTTAAAAGAACTTGTACAATAAATTTAAAACCCCTCAGAGAGATAATTTAAAATGTGCATTTCAAGTTATATTCATTTTATTCCATAAAAACAGTTTTTTCATTTACTATAAAAAAAGAAAATAAAATTATAACGGGTTGCTAGATAATTTTAATGATTTTTATCAAAGATCCACACAATAAAATAATATTTTTCATTTAGTTACACTTTAGCTTTTGAGAATTTTATAATTTATTTTCTCACAACAGCAAAGGGTAATGCACAATAAAGATAATTATAATAATAATTTTAATCACTTTTCATTCTTAAAAGATATTCATTTCAGTTTGAGAAGAATATAGTAAAGAATTGCTTAATTTATTCAACAGTACTTGAAATCAATATGTAATTTTTGTATTCTCATTTTTATTTTTGTAATTTTTTTTACAATACCAACGTGGACCTCGAAAAGTAGTTTTAAAAATAATTTACACTTAAAACAAATATTAATAGAAATATCTTTTACTTATCAGTATCGTATAAAGTTTATGCTTCTATAAAAATTTGTTAATCAAATAACTCGAATTATATCACGTTAATAATTTTAAAAAAGCCTTTGTAAAAGAGATAGTAATACTGATTTAAATATCAATTTAATGTTTGTATATATTTAATATTTTATAAATTGATATATTTTATATATATTATTTATATTATTTTATTGATATATTTTATATATATTTATATAAAATATTTTATAAATGAAGTTAACCAAAAATTAAATTTAATGATTTTAGTAAAAATGTGGCTTGATAAGATCTGTTTTTAAAAACAGTTTTTCATTAATTTACCAAATGATAACTTTGAGATTTTAATTCTTTTCTATTTTTTAACCTTTAACCCTTTGCACCCTTGCTCTGAAAATAAATATATATAATTGTTTGAAGTCTTTTTACCATAGGTGTTTTTAACAATTAAATTGAAAAATAAATAAAACATCAAAATGATGCACCGTCTTGAATGGTGGTGAGTGGCATCATCCGAGTGCAGGGGTTAATTTATATTTATTATTTTATCTTGCAGAGTATCAAATCAATTTTTCACAAATTTTCAAACAGCGGAAACAACTGATAATTAATCAAAGCATAATTAAATGGATGAATTAACTCATAATTAATGCTCTGGAAATGCCAAAATATTGCATTATTATAGAAAGCGTGAGACAGAAAAGAGTTTGTAAATTCTGGAAAAAAAAAAAAGGAAACATAAAGAGGTGAGTAAAAAAAAAAAAAGATCATCTTTACAAATACGGAACAAACTAAATAAAAGAAAAATGAATAGTTATATAAATTTACCTTATATACTTCTAAGGAAACTAAGTAAAGCCATTTCTTATAATAAAAGAAATATATTTTTTCCATTAATTAACCGACTTCCGAAAGATTCTGGAGGATACGTCTTTCTTTCGCGAGGTGTCAATCCAAGTTCTTTCCAAGTTTGCTTGGACTAGATCCAAATCCGCCCAAATTCAACGACTTCATTAATGTTCTATTTATACATGGAACTTGGATTACACGTCTTAGCAGAGACACTTTCTGGGAGTTCATTATCGCTCAAAAAATAAAACCGGAATACTAATGCAGCTATTATGCATATAGGAAGAAATGAGTTGATACACGACGATACTTTCGCTGCAAAAGAGATGAATCACTTCTTCGGGCGTTTTTGGTGTTTGTATAAAAGAAATCACTCATTTTAAAACCAACTTTATAAAAGAAATCTTACTTTTTCTTTTAAGTCTTTTTCTATGCGAAACAGAGAAAAACATAAATAATGAAGAATGCCATCTCGAGATTTTGAAGTATCTCCAATTTTCGGAATCCCCCGAAATACTCTCTCTTCCCCTCTCAAACACACACACACACACACACACACACACACACGACACCTTTCTATAACTTTGTCTGCGAATGTCATAGCTCAAAATAATGCGAAGATCTAGAAGGATGAAATTCAGTTCCCTATATTTACACCAAAAGGATTGATTTATATGAAGATTTAGACGAAATCTGTGAATGAGACTGACTAAAACTTTAATAAATCAATTAACTATTATTTTCCATGTCGTCGTATTTACTTTTTTCTGTTGTTGGTATTCACATTTAATGATACTTTATAAAATGTACAATAAAGGTCAAGTTATCAGAATTGGAAAAGCGGAAATTGGGTATAATTCAAAAATTAGGGGGAAAATAACAAAATACTGAAAATCTGTATAGTAAATAATTGAAAGAGTAATTGAATAACTCACAATAATTGAAGTTCTACTGTCAGGGCATGTCCAAACAAACGTTGGAGCAAGGAGCAAAGTTGAATTTTGAGCTTTGGAACAAGTTTCGAACAGCAAAATAATAATTCAGGACATTTTTGTTATTTATTGAATAAAGTATATTATTGAAATATATATATTATAAATTTGTCTAATAAGGACAAGAGAAATGTATAAAAATTATAAATAATTAAATAATTTTTATTAAGTTAACATTTTAATTATAAAAAATCATCAATTAATAGAAGCAAATTATTAGTGTATTTGTTCCATAAATTTATAAAATATAATTTGGGCGTTAATTACAAGAACAATTCCTACTCGATTTTTGCTCTAAATTCTTATAAATTTTACAACACATGTAATATTGATGATATCATCATAACATATCTTTTTTTTAATCATCCACATTCGAATGATATAAAATGTTCAAATGTAATCCTTTATGATTAGTATTAAATCTCAAGTAATATTTTCTTATTTTCAATATTAAATAAGGTTTTTCGGCAATTGATAAGATTAATATAATTATCAGAACATTAAGAAAAAATGCGATAAAGTGAAAGATATAACACGATATATATTTAAAAGTAATTTATTTGAAATATTTATATTAGAGTGTTGCCGGAAAAAAATTCCAGGATAAATATTAATTTCATTAAATAAATCGATGTAATCAATAGTGCTTTGAAAGTCACATACAATAAACTGAAATTTGAACTAAACCATATAAAATTGAAAAAATAATAATCGTTTTCGGAATTTCTGAAATATTTTCTGAGTTAAATTAACATATTCGGGGATATCTAGCTTACTATAGGGTGTTGTAAAATAACACAATTCTCAAAAATTCGCCATTTTTTATTTTATGTTATTTGGTTGGATACCCAAATAGCTTCAATAGCATTTCGCGTACAAAAGAGAGCGACGTTTGACGCTTTGCGTTTTAGTTTATCGAGCATTTGCTAGCCTATCGCGCTTTATTCCACAAGTTCAGTAAAACATATGAAATATACTGTCTATTTTTAGATAAGGAACCCTTCTGCGCTTTTGCGCTTCCCCCAAGAAGCGTCGATTTCACCAAACTAAGGGAGAAAGTAAAAATTAAATAGAAGATATACATCTATTTTATCAATAAAGTTGATAAAATAGATTGTCAAGGGAATCAGATGGCCTAGCAACGGTGGGTAATTCATGAAGCTGAACTACAAACTTATATATGGACAATACATATGTCAATTTTGAACTAAAATCATACAAATCAAAATGACGAGAGGAGAAAAGAACGAAACGGGGTCTCATAAAGAACTTCAGAAATGTGGTCATTATTCCCTCTACGTTTTATCCCAATGCGTGGTAAACATTTACTAAAACGATAATCTCCTGTTCCGGAAATGGAAAGTAGCTGGAGGTAACTAATTTGCGACAAATGAAGTGAAATTCTTGGGTACCTAAACTTGACTTGGACTGATGAATGTGAAATGTTCCTTATGCTATTAGTCAATATGTATATTTGGTGGGCTTTTTTACCGTGTGTGAAATCAATGGACCACCTTCTCGGGCCGTATCTCTCTACTTATTAAAAAATTATCAATGTCATCAAGATTTATCTTTCCTTTTAAATGACATCCTATAATAAGGTTGAGAAAACGCATACATTTTTATCTGAATACCCACCCCACCCATATAGTGAAGTTCACCATCTTTCCTCTTAGATTCTATATTCAAAATAATAATGGGGTAGCAAGGTTGCTTTATTTTAACTCAAAATATCTGGCTCGAGAAGAAAAGTTAAAAAAGCCTAGCGCAAGTTTGCAAAGCGCGTGCTGCAGTTTGACCGATTTAATAAATTTTTACAAAAAGTAATTTAATAATAATTTTGAAGATTTCTTGAAACAGATAATTCTGTATTTTCAAGTTTTCCAAAGCTTTTTTTCTTTCAAAGCTTGTTTACGCTTCATTTTTATATTAATTTCATTAAGTAAACATACATATACAGTTATATGCTATAATAATGACCCTACTTGAACAAATATAATTCATTTGTTTATAGTTTCAATACAAGCAGCAAATTATTTTTTTACATCGATAGTCGTAAAGAAAGGTTGAAAGTATCGATGTAAACATGGTTGTTGAAGGGTATCATTTACTAACATAAGGGTTTAAAAGATTCATGTCTATCGCTATTCATAGTATAATTTAAGCTGCAACAAAACACGACCATTCATCGGAAGTCAGGCCAAAAATCTTTCTAAAACAAGAAACATCCATGTTTCCCACAGCTGGTTCAGAAGGCAAGATCGATACTATTTTGAATTTCAAGCCTTATTTCTCGCTTTAATGATTCTTGGAAATAAAATCTTTCTGCTGCTTGCATTCAAGAAGCTTACTTTTCAATGGTTCTCAAAATATCGCGATCCCTTTCTGAGAATTTTAATTTGACAAACAAGGAAGCTGTTCCGAGAACGCTTTATAGTAGTTCGTAGAAAAGTTAACAAATCCAAAGCTAATAAAATAAAAGGTAGGCATCTCGATTCTGCTTGGAGATTATAACAAAGTTCCTTTGAGAACTAAATATTAAAGATAAATATTTTTGAGAAGATCAGCGAAAAATTTTGTTTTGCTTCGAGATATAATTTCGACTTTCCAGATTCAACAGTTACAGAAGTAAACAAATATTTTTCTTCTTTCTTCAAAAAAATTTATTTTAAGGCATTTTTCAGTTTCAGTATTAACACAAATTTGCTTTAGAATCTATTTAATTTGAAATGATTAAAATTTTTCCATTGGATGAGAAAAAGATCAAAACACACGAAAAGAAATTTTTATCTTGAATTTTGCTGTGACGTTACATACTTTTCCATCCTGAAAGATGTGCAATGAATTAAACAGATTTGCATTTGCCTTAAGCCATTTCGTTAAAGAAAAACTCCGTTCAGCTTGATTTTTTTTGTTATCATTTACCGTTTATATAAAACCATTATATTATCGCCTTGATTTATTCCTTTATGTTAACACATTAAGGGCCATTTATACGACGGGACATAGAAACATACGACGTGACAGCATGTTTTTGAGAAAACTTATACGTTCTAAAACCATCGTAACTTCGTTAGTTATGAAGCAAGAACAGACGGGACGCGCAACACGAGAAAACTCGTTAGTGGGCCGTAGCAGATGCGAGAAAACTCGTAAGCCGGCCGTAGTAGATGGAACGGGAAACACGAGAAAACTCGTGAACGGACCTTAACGTGAATATTTAATCGTTGTCAACTTAGAAATTCAAAAAAAAAAAAGAACTAAATGGAAAAATTGAGTGTTCCAACTTTAAGCAGCTGTACTTTACCGATACAAGAACTTCAAATTTATCGAATATTCAATAAATATGATTTCTAATTTTCCTTTTATCACAACTTGCAAAAAAAACTCTGTTTGAGGCACAATCCATTTTGCATAAGTTATATTATTACCGCTTTTACATTTGAGTGCATATTTTTGAAAAGAGTCCATTCGTTACTGAAAGTCTGCACCCAATACAGCAAACTCATGATCTAATAAATTTTTCATCGCACGATATACATTAAAGAAGTATTTCTATTATTAAAAAAAATAAAGATTCGTGTGATTTATTAGAGATAAACGAAGATAAATATTGATAAAATAAAGATAAATTTTAAAATTTTGATCTGTGCCATTATTTAGACCAGGAGAAGAAAAGCGATTATATATGTCCAGATCTTGAGGGCCTATGTTAAGGCGACTTATCACAAGATTTAACTGCCAGAGTCAAACATTACTACGCAACTGTCCATGTGAGTTGAACCACATTTCAAAATTTCCCAAGCTTACCCAGGAAGTCTGATGTTTTAGACGTTAACCACAAAAATGGTAGAACTTTAATTAATTCATCATCGAATTCGAGATTTTAGAGCATAATTCTATCCCACTACAATACTCAAAGTTAATATATCCTGGTTCCATTTCAAATTATACGACTTCTCCAAAAATTTAGTTAAAAATGCACAAATTATTCAATAACGTTGGTCATTTCCGGGCATTTAAAAAAATTACAGAAAGACAACTTTCTGAATGGCATTCCCTGTGTTTACGGCAGATAAAGCTGTACATTTATCGCCCATGAAATTCATAATACATTAACAAGCAATGGTTCGAATTTATTTCAGAGAAGGTTCACAAACTTTCAAAGCATTTAAGTTAATGGACAGCTACAGAGAAAAATCAGACACATAAAAGCCAAGACAAATTACGTTGATGGAGGTTTTTATTATTATTTTTTTTTCAATCTGCGAAACTTGAATGCTCGAAGGATGATATAAGAAAAACACACAACAGGGAACATTAGCCGATTCCTGTGGCACATCAGGAAGATTAATCTATTTTCCCTTTTTTACCACACCCAGCATTCTGGAACATGAGAAAGGGATTGGTGTCGCACACGACACGAGCAAAAAGCTCCCGTTCCGAAGCCCACACACGATACTCGTCACTTACCCACCTAACACTTTCATTATGTAATGTTTGTAATACTTTTCTGTTTGCAGTCTGATGATCCACCCATTTTTTGAAAGAGAATAAAGCGAATCAACGAGCCGTTCTAATGAAGGTCCCACGGACATAAAAAGAGAGACAGGAGGGAGGGAAGTCATAATAAAAAGAATAAAAATGCCCACCAGAACATTTTCACAGCAATTTCATTCCGCGCGGAAAAAAAGACCCGAGGGCTCATCTCATCAGTAGCATTAGTTCCACCATCACTGTCGAGACTTAATGGTTTATTTTGTATGCCGGCCTCGTCAGCCAAGGTTTCCCTGATCACTGAAGCCGTTCCTTTATTGGGGACCGGACGACTGGACCGACCGATCGGGATGCTGGACTCAGATGCAGCTCACGAAGTGGCGAGGCACGAGTCGTGCTTCGAAGGCACGACATTCCAGCAGTTAATAAGAAATTCCCTCAGTGTCTTGCTTTGGTGGCAGGTGGTACTGAAAACGGTAGTCCCGAGGAAGCCTTGTAATTTCGTGACCCCTACCAACATGGGGGGGGGGGGAGAAGTCGAAGGTCCTGATGAGAATTGAGGTAGCCGCATAACGTGATGGCCACGCTAACTATAAGTTGGTGGGATTTCGTTGAACGGGGTGGAATTTTGAAGAGGTCTTCTCGTGTTTACTAATCGCCGTAATGAACGCGCGCCGTGGTGGCTGATGGTTATTGTATGCGCTGACCAAACGTGCTATCTATTAATTGGCTTTGGGTTGGTGGGAGGATAGTTATAAACCGAGGTGATGAGTTGGTGGCATGATTCTGGAAAGTAGATGAGTCTCTCTGATGGCCTTCAAGCTACTTTGCATATAAATTTTGGTTTTTAATGCTATCTCATCTTTTGTTCATCTCTTCCTTGACATCTGTTAGTTTTTATTTTCTAAAATTTCTATTTGAACTGCGATTTTTATTTTCTTTAGAAGTCGGAACAGATGAAGGATCATCAGAATTTTCACCACAATTAACTGCCCGCAGCTGAACTAATCTGTTTATAATTTAATTCTTAGCTGATAGCTTTTTTTTTTATTTCATTCAATTACTTCAAGTTTAACGGGTAACTTGATTATTAACGAGGAAAAGGGAATGATAGTATTACTGGATACAGATAGACAAAAAAAAGCAGTTTTTATAGAGAGCAGTCTGAAAATCATTTTGAAGGGAAGGAAATAATTTAAAACTTCTGTTTCTTCACGGATATTCTTTAAGCAGGTGTTTTGATTTTTTTTTTGTAATCTAAAGACTAAATTGAACTTTTAATTTTTATAAAACAGTAAATTATGCTCAATAAGACAGAATATCATCAATAACAAAAGTGAAAATTCATTCTGTTGTTGTTTTTGATCCCAGATGGTACAGCTGCACTATCCATGATGTCTAAAAACAAAAGCGGGTCCCTTAAAATCTCAAAAATAGTGCAATTTAAACATTTAAGAATGTGAGTGAGGGAGGCTTGATTTGCCTTGCACCAAGGACCTTCAGCAAAGACTCTCCGGCCATGTTGAAAAGTCACGGATTTGGTGCGTCCACTCAAAAAACAAGAGAGAGAGTCATTTGCTTTTTTTTTAGAGACACCACCAAGGAATTTCACCAAAGTACCGAGGGTGAGACCCTCCAAAGTGTATCCGACTCCATCTTTTTGATAGAGGCGGTTTCAAAATAGATGTCACCACGAAATATGTCAGTTAAGGGAAAATCTTAATCTTCGACAATTCGTTCTGTAAATGATAGATCTATCTAGAAATGATATGTATTACTGCATAAATCAATGCCATAAACTGAGTTTGGACAGTGAGAGTCTAGATATCCCAGGAAGTATGGGCATAAAACGTCAATGCATTTGTGTTTCTTTTTAAAACCAAATATAATAAGGGAGAAAAAACTAATAACATTTGAATTAAAATTATAATATATCTTAAAAGATAACTTCATCTTAAGTATATGTGTTTACTTTCTTCGCAACTTTGCTTTGGAATATTTTGTCTCTCCACAAATAAGCATTATAAGACTTTACTAATTTTTGAGTTATCTAATTAAAGCAATGGAATTTGGAGAAAAATTCAAATACTAAAGGATGGATAAATCTCTGATATAAAAGTTCGTTTCCTTCTGTCATTTTTTTTTATTTCCGTAAACAGGAAGTGCAACAGGAAGTGCATATGAGCATAAAGATTCAAACACTATGAACTCAACCATTAATTAATTTTATCTGAGCATAAAACAAAAAAAGAAAATTAAAATTAGTTTTTGAAAGTGCACTAAACATTATCCGGTCGTTAATTAAGAGGAATAAATGCATTAAGAACTCATTTGCTTAGAAATTTTAGCACAATGCATCATTTCTGAAATAGCTTGGTGGTTTTTCTTCAAACCATTTTTTCAATATTCACTCGTTTTTAACAAGTAGCGTTTAGCTGATACCACTTAACCGAGAGTAATCATTCAAACTTATTTTACAGGTTCGTATCGATGGTAACTTTCTCTACAAAAAAGATAGCAGCAAATAAAAGATACCATTTAAAGGAATAGAGAAAATCACAGGCGTGAAATTATGCATGCCAAGATCGCGTCTTGTAGATGCCAAAAATTTTGCAAGATTATAGTTTCAAAATTTTTAAAGCATAAATATTTAAGAATTATTTTAAAAGTGCATGGATAAAATCCTTAAATCTATTTAGAAATGTATTCTTATAATTAATATTTCCCGTTCTCTTTTCCCTCTTATTTTAGGGTCACAATAAGAAGCTACGAATAAAATATGGCCATAAAAAATTTCAGCCAGAAAAGACGTGGAAAAAAAGAAATCGTGATATAAAGAAAAACTTAATTCAAATTGTTTCGTCAAAATAAATTAATTACAATTAAATTATTAGATATTAATAATCGTTAATTTATTTTATAGTTTACCAATAATTAGTTGTTAAACTTGAGACGTACCGGATATTTCACATAATTATATTAAGAGCAAAAATTTTCAAAATTAATCTATGTAGCGTTAAAACTTCAACTCACTTAAAAAATAATCAATACATTTTTTGCAAACAAAATTAATGCTTTCTGCTCTAAATTGATAGCGCAAAAAAATAAAATATAGGATTAACACACAGGAAGATGATTGATATAACCTGAATTCTAATTAAAAATGAAACTTAAAACTTCCACATTTAAAGAATTACAAGCATTTTGAAAAACAAAAAAATTGAATGCTTCATTTTTCTTTTTTTATTTATAAACATATATTGGATACTTTTCAGATATTGCAGAGGCGATGAACTACTTGACATCAATCTCCTCATGCAAGGTGAGTGGATGGGAGGGAGGTAAATCCCATTAAAAAAAGAAATTTCCCTAATTGGTCTCGTTAATATCCAAAAGCTGTCCCTCGTCATTTAATCGAGCGGGCCGGGCTTTTCACAATATTGATGGGAACAGCGCAGCCCGTCCACGTAAACGCTCCAAGAAACCGATGCCTCAAAAGGATCGTAGCGGGACAAGTAGACACTATCGCGTCTTCGAAATCTTGACGAAGACGAATTGCGCGCGTCAAAAGGATCCATTTCGATCATCTCGAAATCGTGGTGCCTTTGCACACGATAAAGACAATAGGTCACGCTATTTGGACCCGCGAATAGCGACAGTGAGAATATCTGGCAGACGCATCTGTAGTAAAGTAAAACAATAACAAATGATGGCAAGAACACACACACTAAAAAAACAAAGAGTAATCGTCTATGGCATCGGTACCTGTGTTGTATTTATACCATCGCCAGCAAAAGCCGTGGCGATACCATTTCTTCGGCGTATTCCTCTTTGCCCTGAAGACATTAATTTTTTACAGATATAAATAGAATTCGAGCGAGAGGAAGGAAATGGGCTGTTTTGTTTTTACTAGGAAAATTGAGTGTCATTCAAAGTACTTTCTTCGACTAATATAAACAGTGATAAGCTTCTTAGGTTTAAACACGTGCCGGGAGCCCCCCTCGGAAACGTTTGGAGTCCATCAGCAGATTTTTCTTGGGGTATTTATGGAGAATAAACATGAGTCGCCCGATGAGTTTCTGGAGAAGATTAAAAAGAAAAAAAGGTCGGCCGCCAGTAGAAAGTACCGCAAAGCGGTAGCTTTAAAAAGATACATTTATGGATGTTATTTAATAGTTTTTATTTGTGGCAAGCATTCCGGAATTTTGACGTAAGTTTTTGTGAAAGATATGCGATGTTATAAAAATACGTTTTACAAGAGTTCCTTGCATATGGAAACAAAGAATCCAGATAACTCTTAAGAAGATGATTTCAGGCTGAGGGGATAGAAGGAATAAAAACCTAAGTAACATTCGTAGGATATGCAGTAGAAGTTCAGTTATTGGATATAAAAAACCTTTTGATCCCGGTTAATAGATAAAGAAAATGTAAGAACATTTTTATATAAAATACCCTATTCATTATATTAGGCTTAATAACATTCATTATTATATCATATACATCATAACAGGGAATATTATAAATATTACCGCATAAACCAGAATAATTAACAATTGCCGTAGCTCAGTCGGTAGAGCTTCCTGTTCAGGATTGGTTGGTCCGTGGTTCGAATCCCAGCCACGTTGTTTTATCCAAAGACTGGAATCCTTTGGTTTAAAATGTTATCTATTAATTATCTAAGCTCTGGAAGGTTCCAGATCTTTCTTAAAAATTCATTTTGTACTGTTTTCGAACATTTTACATGTGTATAAAATCTGAGTCCCGTCCGTGATGGTTTAAGTTCTCAGTCTCGTGGTGCTGGCAGTTGCTTCGTTCTAAGAGATCTAACTGTTTGTTTAAACTAACTGCGTAATTCTTTACATCTTCGTGACAGTATATTCATCCTATTTCAAGATTTTAAAAAAAAACCAAAGCAGCATCTTAATGGATTTTAATTAGAATAAGGAAGCTCATTTTTTAAATAAGATTAAACTACCAATGATAAAAAAAGGCAGATGCAACCATGTTTCTTTATTCATTTTTTATTTATTCTTCAAATACTCAGTAATTTTTTGCCTTCATAAAATGTGCATTTCGAATATATTCGTATTTCTATTTTTCCTGGAATTTCACAATTCCTTAACCAAGACATCAAATAGGTAGAAGTTGTTGTTTTTTCCCTATTGAACTATTCTTTCAGATCAGAATTTTCTGATAATAATTTCATAATTTCTTATATCTATTTCATTTGCTTTAGTTTTAATTTGAATCTAAGAACAGAAATAAGAAATTAAGAGTCAAAATACGAATAAATAAGCATAAAATACGCACGTCAGAAATACCCGCTTGAAAAATCTGACAAAATCAAAAACCAGAATAATAAAAATTTAAATGGAAAAGCATAATAATTATTTATCATCATTCTCAAGAGAGCTATTAAAATATCCTAATAATTCAAATATTTTTCTGACTCGCTGCATGGGAAACTTGCACATTGATTGTAGTAGAATATTACGCGCCTGCGCAAATTTCATCTCATCTTTTATTTTTCACTGAGCATTGCATCATTTGTATCAAAAATCCGTAAATCGTTACAGCACCAGCTGAAATTTTTTCTGCTTTTTAGACTTCAAATTTGATTCTGCTCTTAAAGCCTCGATTTAAAGACCGATAGACATAGGGAAAAAAAGATTAAAAAACGATATCGTTATCTTTAATTGAATTTAGTTACACTCAACCAAATCAGTATTAAAAATCTGTTCAAAACCAGCACCGTTTCAAGCCATTAAAGAAGTGCCCCCCTTATCTGAACTCCACCACTGAAAAGAACAGGTTATCTCTCGGGGACGGTTCATCTCAGGTCTTTTATTGTAGCAGCGAGACGACTCTTAAAACACGTATTAGGAGTCGAACTTAAAGAATCGTTAAAGAGATCAAAGTATTCACCATTTTTACGATTAATCGTAAACCTGGCAGGTGGCGTAAACTCGACCAATGGATTTTCGGCGCCTTCATCCGACTTTATATTGTTTCCGAAGCAATATCCGCAACCGTAAATTTTGAGTTAGTGATGAAATCTTTTTTGGTGTAAAAGGGAAGAGCCTCGATGCGGCTATTAATTTTTCTGTAGGGATCCGAAAATAGTTTTGTATTTATTACACTATTATAGCCAAGGGTGATGCACTAGACAGAAGAATGGATGTACCGAAGGCCCTTTTTTGGTGTCGTTGATGTAGAAGAATCCTTCTAATCAAGGACAGAGTAAGCAATAAATTTACAAATAGTTTATTGAGAATACACAACTGGCTCTATCAATACCTACGTTTCGATTTACTGAAATGGCCCTGTGATCTTGCAGGTTGTAATGCAATAAGAAATAAATAAAACACTTTCAGCAGTTGGGGAAATTTAAATCAGAAAAACAATGAGATGGAATGTGGAATGAAAATTAAAATTTGGTCCCCATCTAGTACTCCCTTGTCTTTAAATTAACCCATTAGCTGCTACAACTCCCCATTTGTGAATTTTGGGATTTTACATATATCTATTGGAATATATATTCATGTTCAGAAACTTCGCCAAAAATATATTTAGTAAGTTTCATAATTTAGTGTCATTCTATATATATCAGTCAATATTGTGCGTAGCAGAAAGTTTGCCTTCTGTGCTTCGTTTCTTTACAATAAGCGAACAAATTTTAAATTCATCTGTAGGTTAAACGGAACAAAGATGTTTATTTGAATTTTGTATTTTTGGTTTTGCTTTTATATTATGAAATAATGACATAAACATGTAATCTAGAGCATTTAATTTAGAGTATCGATCTGTTACTTATCCAGCATTTTCTTTCTTATTGAAATGTTTTATTTATCCTTTTATGATGATATCTTTTTTTTAAAAAAATATCAAATATTTTCAAAACAGAACATAACTCGAATATATGTAATTATATTGTTACACACCTTTTTGGGTATATATATAACTTATCCGGCCGAAAATTCAAAAAAAAAAAAATGATAGTTAATAAGTAAAACCTTTTATGAACTTTCCTACATTAATGAGGAAATTGCGATCGTTTTTATTTTTTATACAAATAAGTTCATTTTTAAGCCTTTTAGTGGAATGAAGATATAAGAATTAAAATGAAGATATAAAACTATTCATTTAATTTAATTTTCAACCAGATATATAGTTATAGCCAAAATTAGAGTACTGTATGAATTTTTTTGGACATTAAATTATCTATTAGAATAATAAATAATAATTAAAAGACAAAAATGACTACAGAATTACTATTCTAGGGATACATAAATGCGAATACATTACATTTGAAATCAAATGTCGCAGATTATTGATAAACTATAAAGTTTTCTTTAAAAAATATTTTCTTTTTCTACTAAGAAAGGGGAGGAGGGATTCTTTTTTCCCCTTTAGTGGCAACGTACAACTGCAGGATTTTCTTCTTTTACTGAATTATGATACCTGGCAAGTATTTCTATTTGAGAAGAACACGAAGTCTAATGAATTTTAGCAAACGTATTTCTTATTTATATTTTTATATCTAATGCGTTAATAGGTGGATTTTTTTTAACTAACTCTAGCAATTTTTAAAAATTTTGGGTCTTTGCTCAACACACACACACACACACACATAAAACTACAAAACTGTCCGAGATCGGAAAGTCTTGAG
>JAPMOR010047008.1:333085-348447 GCA_026543865.1 Argiope aurantia | reverse complement strand
ATATATATATATATATAAGAAATTACAAAAATTGATTAAAATTCAAATCAGTTATCGATTAAAGGCTAAATCATTATTCGAATATTCTTAATGAGTTATCTTTTACAAATTTTTTAATGTGTTGTTTGAAGAAATATTGCTTCTTATTTTAATGCTCGATTCTATGATTAAATAGTATTATATCATGTTCAAAAGTTTAAAAATTTATTTTAAATTTAAATCTTCAATCTTTGAATATGAGAAACACTAAAACCAATTTTCTCGAAAGGACTCCGTCATTAAGCTTTTGCTCACATCCTCAGAATTTGCAGCATAATTAAGACCAATAAAAAATATCTGCTATAGGAAGTTACAGATTGGAAAAAGAGGCTCGAGTCTCGCATTACCTAAGAGTCCTCGGAGCACTTAATCCGGTCCAGCAAAAAATACCTCAAGTATTTTATGAATTCTTAATTAAATCAGTCAGACGTCATCATTCACGAGTTTTAGTTTAGTTATGTGATATTAATGTCCCGTTTTTAAAGCAACATTAGGACCATTTTGGGACGGACCTCGTCATTTTGAATCGAGGTCAGATGACGAAGGCGACATCTGAACTGGCAAGTCATAATGTTTATAGGACTCATTGATCTATTTTTATATTATTTTTAAAGTCTTATTCTAAATTATGGTAAGAATGACATGTACTTAAAAAACGTATTTAATATCATCGCGATGCTTGCTTTTATAAACGAGTTTTCTAAAACAATGAAAATATTGCTACCAGTTTGTAATATTGTTTCCCATAGCAGTTCTTTCCGTTTTAATAATCGAATCAGCAGACAGATTTCCTAGAAAGGGATTTTGTTCAAAATTTGACAGAAATCTACACAATTGGGTCGTCATTCTTCATACCCTATTTCTGCCATTTAACTTAAAGCATTTTTGAGTTGTTGTGTTCACGGACATACAAATGTGTTTCAAAAATGTGTTTTCGGATTCAGAGAGGTCTGAAACGTAGAGATTTGACAAAATCTCGAGTTTGAATTTTTCGACAATAAAAATTCTGAATACTTCTTGCGAGGGAAATATGCCTTTGAGTGCATCGTTTCAGTGCAAATAACACCTTTCTATCGCCATTCGGCTACCAACTATTGATTTTTTAACTCCCCACTCCTGTCTTCTAAATCATGTTATATGCTAATATATGGTTCGCAATAACCGCAAGCTTAAAGCGAGATGAATTATAGCATCTTTACTTTGATTCTGCATTCATAAGGAAACGGGCAGACACAGTGAAGTACTTTTTCAATTCTCCAGTAAAATTTGATGCTTGAATAAATCAGCAATGTGAATTGAGAAACTCTAGAATGAATACTTTTATTATGCATACATTTAGCATTAAATTTGGCTTCACCTTTCATTAACCTTTCTCAAAACGATAAATGCATGCCATTATATCAAGATTCTTTGTTTACATTGTTAACTTCCATTCTTTTCATTGCACTGTATTAAAAGCATTCCTTATTCAAACAAAAGTTGAATTCTCAAAGAATTATGAATACAGATCTCTTAATAACTGAAAAGATAAGGAAGATTTTAATCCTAAATACGAAAACAATGCATTTTCTAAAAAAATAAATTTGAATATGTTGCATTGAATTGCATTTTCTTCTTTTGCACAAATCTTTTAATATATTTAAATGCCTTCAACGATTATACTTTTTTTTCTGTTTATGATTTCTCAGTTTACTGTTTCTTCCTTTTCAATGAATAGCTACACCCACTAACATTCCATCGAAGGTTTTAAACGAAAACAACTTATTCTTTTGCGGGATAGGAAATAATCCCTTTGGGAATATTTTGAAAGCGGAATGCATTAACGCGAACCTTTCACCGAAATCCAGCCTGCTTATTAAATAGGTAATATCAGTCATTTTAATCCGAAATACACAAATATTTTAGCAGGGACGGTGCTCCCAGGGAATTCCGGGCTTTTATCAGCAGTTTTATTCCAGGACTTTTGCTTTCAAATGCTGGAATCCGGTGATAGATGTTGATCTTGGTGTTTATCAAAAGCTATCGCGGGAAAACTGTTTTTGATTTTTGAATGGATCTCTTGGCTTGATCCATTGGAGAGTGGATCGGATGACTTAGAAAGGATTTGTAATCTGTCTCTCAATATCCTGGGGAATATGCATCTCCTCGTTCGCGTGAATTTCGGTGAACAGTCATCGATTTGGGAGCGAAACCTTTGAAGGAAAGTTTCTTGGAAAATGTGCACGCGTGAGAATATACGGTTCTAATAACGAAATGAATTGATCAATTTTCGGACTTGGCTATATGCTGTTTCATCCCGCAAATGCATTTAAGCAACTTGTTTGGCTTCTTCATACAATATCGAAAAATCAAGTATTAGGTACTTGCATGTATTTTAATTATCGACATCTATTGGTAAACATGCGAAGTATCTTTATAAACGACAATGGTTTTGGGTTTTACCAATTTATTATTATTTTATTATTATCATTTTGAAAGTTTTCCATTTAATATTATTGAGTTATGCAGTGTATAAAGACCCCAATCATGGAACATTCCAAATTGCATTTTCGACATTCTTTGCTTTTTTTTTTTCATTTGATTTGAAGAAATCTGCTGCCGAAGCCCATCAGATATTTTTAGAAACGTATAGTGATACTGATACGCCATATCCCAATTGTCGGTTTCAACGATTTAAAAGTGGTGATTTCGATGTCGATGATCAAGAACGGCTTGGAAGGTCAAAAAAATTAGAAGACAATTCATTGCAAGACATATTGGATAAACATGGGAAATAATTGCAGAAAATGATGGAAAATATTTTGATTGATATATATTGCACAAATTTTTCTCAATAAATACCTTTTTAAAGTGAAAAAAAATGATCAAAACACATGCAAGCACCTAATGTATTCATTTAAGTTTTTGTCTTTAAGACAACAAAATAAATAAGGTAATTAAAATTGTAAGATAATTACGAATTTATAATTAAAAAGCATCAGATAAGTCTATTGGGAGTTGAAGGAGCTCAATAATTTTGATTATTTAAAAGTTTCAAAAAATTATTCTGTCTCATTCAAATTCACATTAATCCTTCTGTAATTCCCTGATGAGAATCTAAAGAACAGAGAATTTAATGTAATTCGTAGGATTCATTAATTCGGATTAAATTAAATGTAATCTCATCTTAGTAAGTAAAATGTCAAGATGGATTGATTAAAAAACTATAGCAGCATACTGAAGAGAATAATTGAATACATTTTCTACTTAACAAAAGTGTTAAGTGTTTTCAGTTCAGAAACTGTTAAGTGTTTTTAAAAAAATATTTTCTCAAGGAAGAATTTTTGAGAGAAATACTCAAATTTTCACTCGTCATCATCGAGTTCACAAAACTATCTAAAATCGGAGAATGCGGTTTCGGATTATTAAATCAGCAACTAGTTGTATGACTGTGAAGACACATAGAAAGTCGAATCTTGCAAAAGAACGACGGAGGAAAAAAATTCCCAAATTTTGGAAATTGCACCTTTGGATGAATATTTTGGTGTTCATGAATGCATGCCTGATCGATACCCTGCCATGGGAAATATAAATGTAAAGGCGCGCAGATGAGAGAAGCCAACCGAGTCTAGCGAATTGAGTAGTTGAGCGAAGTCTCTCTTTGGAGTCTCGTGTGTTAATTTTCAGCAAGTTATTTCTGGACGCTTTATACTCTTGCGGTTGTTTAATAGCGATTTGATGCCTGTGTTGCTGTGTACTGCAAATACTGTTCTTTTATACGTTTTAGCTGTGTTTTGCTACAGTATTTTCGTAGTTTCTTGTAAAATAGCTCTTCCTTATCCATTATTAAGACTGTTGGACTAATAACTCACCTAACAATATTTAATTATATTTTCGTTTTCATTAAAAAAACGCATTTCTCATTACCAAATAACTTTCTAATCTTTACTGAAGGAACTTACTCTATATAATATTTTGTTTTTATTGCGAATTTCTAACAGATTTACTCTGTCTTTATAAAGCCTATGTCGCTTGTAAATAAAGAAATCTGTACCGATTCAATGAGCGAATACTTTCTCGAGAAATTCCATTCTCTGAGGGGAAAAACTCAGCAAGTGTGAATCCCATTCCAATGTGTGTTGAAGTGATTTCACATTTATTTGTGGATTAAAGAGAAGCAAAAATACGATTAAAAAAAGCCGAATTTTCTTTGTCCTGCAAAACAAATTGAACCGATTTTTCTCCTTCTCGACAAGTACAAAGTCAACAAAGCAAATCCGCACTGGAATAAAATATCCACCCATAAATACACAGTATCCGTGTCTAGTTCAAACAGAAAATTAAAGCGAAGAGCCTACCACTCCACAAAGAATAGGGGATAGAGGGGGGTTGCAGGGGTGGATGGGCAGAAAATAAATATCAAAACAATGTTTCATTTCCTTGGCGGTGGGCGACGAGAAACAACAAAGCAAAACAATGAGGGATCCGTCCGCTGCTGCTCGATGGCGAGGAAAAACAAAAGAAATGATATAGGGCTGGAAAAAGGGATGAACAAAAAAAAAAAAAAAAGGGAGGAGGATCAATAGTAACGGTTTCTCTATCTTCAAGATGCCCCTCTTTTCCTTCTTCGAATTTCCCGCTTCCTTCACTTTTTCATCAGCTTTCTGGGAGTCGTCATCTTTAATTTCGCTATTTTATGCCTGTGTTGTGAAGGGTTTCAGTTTTTACGAGCATCAAGGATGCATTGGTTTCCGTGTGTTACTGAATCAAAGACTCGATAGTGAGATAGAATATTGACTATAAGAAAATGTTCTTTGAGTAAAGTTATTTAATAAGATTAACCCTGAGATGGACCTCGGACTGAACCAATAACAATTCTCAGGTTTGTGAGCATTTTTGAGGAAGATTCCTCAAACAGTAACTCTTCTTAAATATCTTTCAAGAGGTTAATATCTATGATATCTTTATATTATAATATTAGAGGTTAATAAATATCTTAAATATCTTTCAAGAGGCCACAACGCAGTGCATCCTGAGTAGCACTAAATCTGCTACGACTTTGCCTCCTTCCTTGTGTCCCTGACATTTTACAAAAAGGGATGTAAGAGTCCTCTAGAAACCTTTGAAAAGCCTCTGATTTCATTGTTAAACTCCTGATTAAAAGAAGATATGACTCCCGAATAAACCAGAGAGCACTATGTGACTCTGCCGGTAAGCCATGAGCCTCACTATTTGAGGATACACATTTTATTCCAGATTTTCCTAGAAGTGCAGCTGTTGCATTTTTGCCTGGGCTTTCTGACACTTCCTTATATCCTCCGTGCGGACAACATCAAATTTTTGATGCTACTCATCTTGACTCGTGCTCTGCACTTGTGTCTTTAAAATTGTAAAGTTCAGAAATATTGAAAGGCTAGAAATCTTACAGCGTCATAGCCAATCTTCTGTGCATTTGTAATAAATAAATATCTTTGAAACAGAGTTTAACCATGAACTAAATTATTTTTATAAGATTTTTTATAACTGCTATGGCATGATAGCATCCGTAGTAGATCCTCATCTACTTTGTCATGAACGCAGAATTCATGAGCCTTTTTTCACGCATATCTTTCTGCATATTATTACTTCAGATAACTTTTCTATAATATTTCAAAGTAGAAAATCTTTGTAAATGGTTTCATTTTATTATCATTTCTTATATGTTTGTAAATTCTTTACATAGTTATTTTTGTTTTTTCTACTGCAAATACTTTGGTATTTAATAAATTTCCTGCAACAGGCCCATCAAACCATTCAGTGTCCAGAATGGTTATGCATACGGGATATGAGACTTCGTTCTATCCTAAACTTCCACACCATAACATAACAAGAGGATGTTTGACTCTCAAGGATTTAAATCCATTATTTTAATAAATTTATTTTTATAATTATAAAGCTTAAAACTATTACACATGCGTTAATACTTATGTTTAGGAAGGAATATTTCTTATGCGATTATAATAGAAAGAAATTTACGAAATACTTTAAATGTTTGGCATTTCATAAGTAATTTCATTTTGGTTATGTGATGTCTTCTTTGTTAAAATTTCTAAATAACTTTAATGGCCGCTGGACCTACGTATATCCTTTAGCAGAATAGTCGGGATCCTATGAGTACACCATTGAAATTCTATATTCTTTTTAATATTTAGCTGTTTTTTTATTGTTAAAAGCTTATTATTTATTAAAATTTTCTAAACTAATCGAATTTTTAACTGGCGTTAAATCTTCTCACTAATGAGAATAAAAGAATTATATATCCTCTATTAATGACTTACTTTGAAACGTAAGTCTAAATCAGTTCTGTATTTCAAAAATTAAATAAAATAAATTTTTCTAAATAATTACAATGATTTTTCTCTCTCTTATATTTGCTTTGATCTAATAGCTGAAATTTTATAAATCTATTCCAATTTTTTGCATACCTTTGAATGAAAATTTATGCATTATATAAATTGGAACGCCAATTAGCATTTCTTTTAATAGATACCTGAATTGAAAAAATGGCGTTCAAAAATTTTAGGAACAACTGCACAATAATCATTGGAAAAAATTCTTTTTTTCATTTAAATTTATTTTGCATAAATATAATGATAAAAAATGAAACAATCGAATTTGTTATTCTTTTAAGTACCTTCAAGACATAACAATCAAAGGGAAAAAATGGATACTCCTTAGACAGATCTTTGTAAATCTAGAAAAATTCCCTGATAATCAATCCCTTTAACCAAAAACAACCGTTAATTTTATTCTGGTAGGTGGCTTGCCAGTAAACAAATCGAATACTGTTGCATAGATTGGAAAGAATCTAAGCGAAGATTTAAAAAGAATGGTCCCATAAATTAAATCCACATAAAATCTTCCTAAATAAATAAACCGAATTAGTTTCCACTGTTGTTGGGAAAGATATCATTGGGAGAAATAAATATTGTTTGAACTTCAAGGAAATCTAGAAGTTAATCATCTGCCCGCGGGGCAAACATACAGAAACCAATTATCGTATGTAATCAAAGATGAAATATATTTTATAGAAAAATATTTATTTTACTGGTTTCTCACTATTGCCTACTTCACTGCCTAGAGGAATGGTAATTATCTTGTGTATTATGATTACTAATATAAAGGACCATTTTATAAATCTAATAGAATTCTACAAAAACACTAACTATTAAATCTTTTATAAAGAAAAGAAAAGAAAACTCTAAATGACTTTTATCAAATTTAATCATAGCCTTGAGTTTGTTTGAATAAATAAATGTTTTAAGAAGATTAACTCATAGCTGTTTTTCCATTTTCTGCCAGTAATGTGTTTACATTACTGATTTCCTTTGTAGTAAGAGAATAAGAAAATTACAGGAAATGCTTTCATTCTGTTTAGAGGATGAGTTAATTATCATTTGACCTATTACAAATCTGAAATATTATTTCCCTGCTTCGTAAGTTTCAGAATAAGCAAAAAGTTTTACAGATGGTTCTAATGGATATTGAATGGGTGGTAAGTCAAAACCCGAATTTTATGACAAAAATGAATATTTGAGAATATTGGTATTAACTCCAATAGCATCTGTATTCCAGGGTCTATTCCAGAACATACATTGCCCTGTCACGGGAGCAGAGGCATACAGACAACAGGAGTCAGTCGAATCGACAGTAATTGAGCGAAGTTCTTCTGCGGAATGTTGATCTTCAGAGAGTTTTTTCTGAGCACTTTGTGTTGTGGTTATTGAACTGAGATTTGCTATTCGTGTGCTGCTTTTTATTTCAAGTGCTTTTCTTGTGCATCCTTCGGCTGTGTATAGCTGTAATGGATAAATGCTTTGATATTGTAGAAAAAAGCATTGGTGCCCCTTGCTAAGTCTATTTGATCTTTTTCGCCATACACCAACCAAACAGATTTTTCTGCAAACATACATGAATGAATCGTTTTTGCATGAACATGTCGTTGCAAATGTATCATATGATAGCTAAATCATAGCGAATGGACCAGGACTTAACTCTGGTATCACTTCTTCCACTCCAACAGATAGGTTTCCTTGTCAAACTCTTCTTCTGGTGTACAGTGGACCATTACGCTACCACTAAACGAAGCTGTATCGACAAGATTTATTGTGACCAATTGCTATCTTTATCATAACCCGTTCATAAGACAGGTCGATTCACCAAACTGACATTCTCTTTGAGACAGTTAGCCCCCAGCCACAAAGTGGTCAATCACTGACCTTCTTCCTCATCTCCCCGTAGACCCATTTTCCTGTTAAACAAGGAGCGGGCCATTATTTAAGAAAATCTCCCCAAAATTCTCAGCATTCCTCCGAATTCTTGTTCCACAACAACAGAAATCCAAACATTTTCATATTTTCAAACAGTTGGTCAGAATTTTATTTGGTACCATCAGCACTGCACATAAGTCATAATTTTCAACTCTCAGATTCTTTCTTAATTCCGAAATTTCTATGCATTTCCTTCAAATGATGGTAAACAGTACCGATTCATCCACAAATGCATTTATTTTCCTACATTATTCTAAATCTTTGGAAATTTCCTATGTTCTGATATAATTTGGATTACCCGTGGACGGTATATTCTTATTTTTATTTCTGGGTAAAAAATAAAATCATAAGTTACTCTTCGTTTCTCGTCGAACTCTGTTGTCGGATGGAATGGAGCAAAATAATTGATTCACGCAGTGTCTATTTAAACGCAGATACTTAAACACTGCTATTCTCTGTGCTGCCTTATTAGATGCAACTTTTCTGAAACCTGTATTTTGCAAGAATTGCACATTCATTATGTTGCTTTTTTTTAAAACACCGTTATCTCCTTCCTTCATATAACAAATCCAGGTTGAAAAATTGTGCACTACTTGTTGCTTTAAAATCATAGCTATTCCTCCAATTGTCGTAAATCTGTGTTCATGATCACATATTTATAAACAAAATGGCTCTTTTCTGCATGCATGCTCTATACTATTCTAGACATTTAAGTCAACGGGCATATGCTTCCCAATTTTGCCTTATCAATTTGAAAGCAATGCTGTGTTTTTGTGATTGCCTTCGCTCACTACTTTTAAAACAATATGGGAATGTAATATATGTCATTTTACAATTTCTAGATAAATGAGCAAAAAGATTTTTTCTTCTAAGAAATAATACCATTTTACCACAATATTTTCTTTACTTATAATAGTTTTTAAAAATTAGTTTTAAATAAAGTTTTGTAACAATGCCTTTTTCTGAAATAGTTACAAGAAACTAAATAGCAATATCTAGAATAATTAACATGAATATTTAAAAAGCTGTGGTGCAAATAAGCTATTAAAATATTATTATCTCCATTTATTACCCTTTAATGATTAAAGTATTTCAAAATTTGACTTCCTTTTAACATGATGATACTTTAATTTGACACCCTTTATGTAAATTCCCTAACATAAAAATAATTACGCATAGAATGCAACAGTCGATGCAATTAAACTAGACGAATACAGGTCAAATGAACCAAGCTTTAAATATTATCACATTATGATGATTCAAATAATCGAATATCATTTCCTTTTACCCTACAGTTTAAATTTATTTAACGGTCAACATCAATATCACAATCTGATAATACAGTTAAAGTTATGCATTTTTTTCACACCTGCTCAAGAGCAGAATTTGAAAACTATGCGGCGCAGAAGCTATTCGAGTTTGAAGAAGAAAAATTAAAACGATGGTCAAAATCCAAGTTTTTGCTAACCATCTACTCTTTTTCTACTAAGTCATAAAATCTCGCTTTATTAAACGATCACCAACAATTACCATTTTCAAAACAGTATTTTGAATTTAATCATGCTTACACATGACACTTCAATCAATTCGCAATTTTTACAAGAAGAGTAAAATTAGAATTCTGCCCATTCAAGCAACTTTTCCTGCCTTACAAATTGCATTTTAAATGACGGCCGAGCTCAAGCTTTTCTTAACCATTTTCTTCCTTCAAAGTATTAAAATTTCAATTTACTTTAGCATCAGCCAGTACGACATAGAAGTTCATCTTATTTTTTCAAAGGAAAAAAAAAACAAAAAACAAATTATGGAACGAAAATGGCATTCGTTTTCTCGTCGGGTGTCGAATCCTATTTTCCATCAAAGTGCCAAAGTCGCATTACAAGTTATCTCCACGCTATCTTTTCTTAACCCCTTTCATGAGATAAGATCCCTAAAGATCTTTCTTCGCTTGCCTCCTTTCTTTTGCTATCATTTTCGACGGAAGTGAAGAATTCGGAAAGGTTCCCGCAAAAGACAGCATCTCTGGGAAAATTCCCAAGAGGGGACCTTTACAAGGAATGACGTACACCGACTGTAATTTCATTATTTTGGCGTTTTGTCAACTGAAATCCGATTACAGGACGTTGTTCCTTTTGCTCTGGCTCAAACACTCACTGCATACATACACGAGCAGAGGCGTACAGGAAGTGTAATTAAAATTCTACGATAGGGTGAAGGAGTTACGGCCCGAATTCAATTAGGTTTCTCCTAGAAAGGGAAAAGGAAAAAGGATGTCCAAATCTTTTCGCTCCCAGTTTTGTTAGACCACAGACCAATCTGGAGCTCGAGTCTCAATGTAATTTCTTTACTTTTTTTGCGAAAACTGGTGAAACGATGATGTTTATTTTTCTCATATAATTATGTGTCTGGTTTTTTTTAATATAAATTATGTTCCTAGAGAATTTTGAACGTCAATTTTTTAAGAGAAATGCTTTAAGCATGTATCCATAAATGAATCCCCGACTAAAATATTTTATTTCGAAGAGTTTTACTTTTATGAATCGCAACAACATGAACTTAAATTTTTTATATTACACAATTAAGTAGAAAAGAAATAATGCCATATTTATCAAGAAACTTACAGTATTTATGTTAACTGATATTAATGCCTTAAAACATAATGATTGATAGAAATGCATTTGATCTAATATTTTCATCTCCTTAAATAAATTTTTTATCCGCTGTCCAAACTTTTGGTAGAGTTTTAATCGAAGAAATGCAGCAATTAAGATCGCTGTACTATCGAGACAGTCAAATAAGTAGTTAGAATGCTTACAAGCATTTTAACTTGGCATTGTATCAAATAGGAATGATAATTTTGTCTCAAATGTTATATCAAGTAGTAATGATAATTTTGTCTCAAATGTTATATCAAGTAGTAATGATAATTTTGCCTCAAATGTTATATCAAGTAGTAATGATAATTTTGCCTCAAATGTTATATCAAGTAGTAATGATCATTTTGTCTCAAATGCTCCTACAAACAATTAGGAATGATAATTTTGTCTCAAATGTTATATCAAATAAGAATGATACTGTTTTCTCAAATGTTATATTAAATATGAATGACAATATTTTCTCTTAATGTTAATATTGGTTCACATTGAAAACTTTGCATTCAATCTGACAAAATTTTCTGAATTTCATTTTCTAAATGAGATTGGTCAAGTCAATACAATAATCCTTAATCTATGATAATCTAACCATTTTGCCAATATTAATGACAGAAAAAACCTACAAACGAAATTAAATAATATAAAACGTAATTGAATACCTGTGGCTGTCAGTGTTTACTAGTTCAGCGTTAAAAATCCTTTACACTGTGCATTAGTTACAGACTCTATATTCTATGCACAGAAAAAGTTATGAAAAGGAATTTTTCAAATGTGGTATTTAAAACGTTATATCTAACAGATCTTCCTTTAAAAAATAGTTGGTAATGGATTATTTACTAAAACTATACAAAACAATTTGGGACGTTTATTTATATACTCAAAACACCCACGACAAAGACTCAAAACACCAAATGTGCTGGCTAATCTAAGAAATCTAATCACTCTATTCGGCGACTAATGTTGAATGAATTTCTTATCAAATATCATCTACAGAAAAAAATCATATAAACAAAAAGAATAAGAATTCCTTATTATTAAAAACAAAATCAACATGGTTCAGATGTTCTCTCACATTTCTCATCAAACAACAAAAAGTAAGACAATAAACTTGTTGAAATAGTTGCCGATTCTAAAGTTACACAGAGAATGATTCGATAATCAAACAAGTGAAATCATCAGGAACAAAACCAGATGCAACAGTTCAAAGGATGAATTGAACAGACACTTAAATTAGGGGTTTAAGCACTACGAGAGATATACGCTAGAAAAACAAGGTAAGCAATATATTTATATAATTAGAATTCAGAAGATTTATTAAGATTGCAGGTAGCCATCCCCGCCAAACGGTGGGCATTTGTTTCCAAACTACGTAATGAAATATATCCTTTCCAGTCATGCTGCCTTTTGCTTAAAATTTCTTGGGTGCGCCAATAGTAAATAACAGCGGAGCAATGGTTTGCCAATCCTGCCCTCTGGCAGCGTGTGGACGAACTTCCTTCAATGAATTCTCCATCTAGGATCGAAAAGAAAATTATATTTAGCTTTAAAACTTATCTCTGTGTCATTTTTTCTGAATAACACGTTAATAAACAGCCCAGTGGCCATCCTTCAAAAGTAAGTAATAAATAGCGCTCTAACCAGATAAGCTACAAGACAGGAAAGCACTCTAAATGAACACGGATAGATTCTTTCTTCCGTCAGTGACAAATGGCAGGTGCTGCCAAAAAATAAATAAAAAAGAACCAGTCGTTTTGGAGAAGAATTGACGATAAGCTTTTATCCTTTGAAGTATCTATAACTTTCAGAATGGTATGGTTTTCCTAATGTCAAATATTTTCTACCGATTTTGACAAGTTTTGATCGTTTAAACTAAATAATATTTGATTGATCGAATGATTGCACGGTGAATCAATGGAATAAATAAATATAGATTCTAGTGTATCATGAAATCTTCTGTAATTCGGAAAGGAAATGGAATAAAAATAGAAAAGGAAGTTGAAACAGTTAAATAAAAAACTTTGTAAATTTAAAATGATAATTAGTATGTTTGTTATATAAAGCCACATCACTGATTAGTTTTTCCTGAGGTTTAACTTAGTTAATAGGTACCTGTAAATCTAACCTAAACGACTGAAATTAAGAAATTCATATAAAAATATTTCTATAAATTGAGCACATTTTTAAGAGGAAACAATATAGATGATATTTTTTTATGCTAATCTCTGAACTTCACGGTTTTCTACAATATAATTAGATAACGGTTTCTATTTTTACAGTGGTTGTCGCATTGATACAACTAAGGTACAAATAGTTTAGTTTTTAGTTTTAGTTATATTAACGTCCCGTTTAAAGCAACACTAGGGCTATTTTGGGACGGACCTCCTACTTTTGAACCGCGGTCAGATGACGAGGATGACACCTGAGCTGGCACCCCCCTCTCCACACCACACCACACCAGCGGGATTACGTTTGGTCACGACGGATTTAATGTGCAACAGACCCCCCTTACACGACGGTTCTTCGGTGGAATCGGGTCACGAACCTGAAACCCTCCGGTTCCGAAGCCGAGACCTTACCACCAGGCCACCGCGGCCCAAGGCACAACTAAGAACACTTGGTAAGTTGATGGATTCTAACTTTATGGATGCCAATCGTGGCGCTGGTGAAAGATTTCATTTGACTTGTTTAGTTTTAGAAAATGTGATGATTCTTTTGGAAAATTTGATTATATTATTAATATAATGGAAATGTGATAGTATGTAAAAGTGGCACTCGGACTGTTATGAGGTTAGTTACAAATGAATCAATTGTTTTGAAATCAATGCGGTTACATTCAGAAAAGAAAAAAGAAAATGTAACTTGGATGCTTTAATGATTGATTTTATTAATTTTTTCAGAAACATATCAACTTTGAAATGAGAAGCAACAAATAAATTAAAAACATCAAAAAATATTATTAATCCTAGTAAAATTAACAAAATCAGAAAAATTTAAAAAATTAATTTATCTGAATTGGTTTCTGAGCTACTCAATGAGTTGATTAGCTTTTCTGTAAGAATAAATACAATTTGAAAATTCAATAAATATTAAAAATGTGATGAAAAGGATGAAATAAATCAACTTATTGAGAGATTGAAAAGAAAATAAGTATTTTCACACTTCTATAATTAGTTTCAGAAATTAAGAAAACGTCTTTATCTCAACGATAAATTCAGTTTAAGAACAAAATGTATCTTATCACAGAGTTAAGACATTTCAATAAAAAAACGTTTTATAATGAAAGAAAATTTATTTCATATTCGTTTTGAAATATTCAGCGAATATAATAATACGTAGGAAAATACTCAAAACGAATTTAATGATAATTGACATTTTTATGATGCAACATATTCGATTAGCACCTTAAATCTGATGGTATATTATAGTTTTTTTAAAGCGAGTATCTTAGGAAAATATGGAAGGTAATAGAAAAATTGTAATTAAATTATTGTTTGATTTAAAATATCTCAATATGTAGAACTTATGAGCAATTTTGTTAGAGATTCAATTCGTCGCAGCTTTTTGACAATGCAATAAATCTGCTACAAATGTTATAGGCATAAAATTTAAACATTCTAAATGAGCCTTCATGTGTCTAATAAATGACAAGGAAAAAATTAATTTCGGGAATTAATAAGCAAAGCGAGACACATCTATCGAAAAGAAATCAGTGAACTTGCCTTTCATAATAATTATGTAATTATATAATTAAAACCTTTTTAATGATGTTACTTCTTTCAGATCTGTATTGAAGTCTGCTACTTCAATTTAATTTCCCCTTTGGCTGTTTAAGGCTAAGCAAGATCAATTATGATGACGATTAACAGAATGATATATCGAAACAAATAATTTTGATATAAAAAACTTAATAAGATTTGCTATTTAATTTTCTATTAAGAATTGCTTAATTTAATAAGATTTTTATATGAGCTATTTAATAAGAACTGTTTATTATATTAAAGAACTAATAATAGTAATTCAGTTTGTATTGATTAATGGGATTAACTCGCATGACGTCATAAAACTAAAGCAAGTTCGAGTATTAAGTACTCTTATCCTTGCCTTAAGACATGATGCGAGTACTAGAAACAGCCCAATCATGTGGAAGTTGCTTTGAAACGGTGAAACCATCGCATGATAAATGTACAGACAGTATAGGTTATTGATTATTTTATTTCACTGTTTTGACCGGTAATGTGTTGCAGGAAAAAAAACCCAAGAAAGATGAATGAATTTAAAACAATGCATTTATTAATGCAATGGAAAGCAGTGAATAATTTTTATTTGATAGAAATATCTCTTTTTGCAAGGATTTTCATGGCATATCTTCAGTAGAATTTGT